>JARTUT010000983.1:0-71608 GCA_030674115.1 Micraspis discolor
TTGTTGATTGCCATTTTAGTGATCACGATATGGTTAAATTCAACATTGAGCTGCCGGGCACCGATCATAACTCTAATTTCATATCTTATAGAGATTTAAAGAGATTTCCACCTGATTCCTTCATGAGGGATCTTGAGCAGTCTCCTCTGGACGAACTGTTGAGAAAAGATGAAATTGATGAAAAAGTCACGAAACCTTCTATCAGACAACATAATTTCTAATAATCTTACTATTTCCCCACACAGAGTTTGAAAATTAATTCATCTTTCCACACAGTGTCATATCCTGAAGATAAATCATAAATCATTGAAACTCCTGTTTTTAATCCATTATTGAATACTGATTCAATGAATGTTGTGAGAATATAATTATATATACTGTATTCTATCATAATTATTATATATACTCTTTGTAGAGCTACGAGGTAACTTCTTGATGAAACAAGACAATCGAAACGATGGGAAATTTTTTTAATATTTCCAATAAAACATTTTTCAATACTTTACATATCCTAAGATACCGTGCTTATTTAAACAATAGTATCTGCATAAACTCGCATAGACGTTATTGATATCTCGCATATTCTCAAATTTAATTGTCGTAGTTTAACTTCACCAAAAGATAAAATTTTTCATCTATCCAAGAGAAAAAAGAAGCGTCAAATTATCCATCAGAAATTTCAATGCTCGGTGCTTTCACAGATACGTATTCGATAGAGTCGGACTTATTTATACGGTTTCAGTTGGCGAAAAATTAATCGAAATGGTTCATTACAGTGAAATAATGTACATTGTCAAAATTTAGGTTAGCATTGACGTGGGTTTTTGGGAGAAGGGAATTTGAGCTTCGAACAAACCTTGAAGTAAACTATGATTAGATATTTCGAATCTAACATTTAGCTTTATTCATTCATCCTGTCGAATGTATTCGAATTTCATCGTTCCAGCGTACGGGAAAAATCTAGAACTAGTGCGCAAAAGCCTCCGACCTTCCGTCAGTGCTTTTTCAAATTCTTTCATTGCTCCAAGGTAGCTTAAAACTCAGTCGCATTTCATAAAAGTAGGACTGATCGACTACAATTCCCAATGACACAGCTGTAGATTACAAGTTTATTTACTAGACAACTTTGTCATTGATTAAACGTTCGTTCAATTCCGTGAAGAAGTTCCAATAGAATAGCAATAAAGCCGAATTTTGAGTTATTACCAAATCGTTCGAACTACCCTTCACCATTCGTTGAAGTAATGCCTCTCATAATCGGAACAAAAGAAATCAATACAAATGTAGGCGAAGCCGAACGGGCCATGTTTAGGACACCAGTAAGAGACAAATTGTCAAGGGGGAATCCTCCAGAGCAACACCATCCTCGATGATAACAGACAAAACTTCGAGGTAAATAATGTTATCTTGATCCTATCCGAGTCCTTGCCTTATCGTTTTTCCTTTATCGAAACTTCGAAGAAGTAGTTGGAGTCGGACCTAAATTTTTTGTCATCTCGAGGATTCTTGCAATAAGAAATATATATCCTGGTTCGATGGAAAAAGTAAATAAGTTTTCCAATTTTCTTATAGTTCAGGTGAACACTTAGTGAAAAACTGTTATTGGTAGTAATGATACTTATTTGGGCGATTAATAACTAATTACATCATGAAATCTTGAAGACTGATTTTGATAAACAGACGAAATGACTAATTGAACATTTGAAAAAAAAATTCGAAGAAAATCTGACATTTATTTTCAACAAGTTCAAGTAACTTGCTTACTATCTGTAATCAGAAATCTCCACATCAGTTGTAGCTTGTCCTATAAGGCAGTGCCTCATCAAAAAAAAAACTGAGTATGATACAAATTAATCGAATGTTCTTTTATTCTCCTTCATCATCACTGTTTTTTCAAAGTACCAATCTCCCAATTTCTTGCTATACAGTGATGGTAAATGTGTGGAACCAAGTAAATATCTCTGGAATAATTGGGAATATGAAAATGAAATTTGAAAGATGGATACTGCAGTATACGAGTATTGCCTATTTGTTTTCATTTTATTTGAAAATGTTGTATTTCGGGTTTTACTGGAAGTAGTGTCAATTTTAAAATTTGCAATGGAACACCCTGTATATTATTTTAATTTCTGATAAAACATTTTATTACGAGTACAAAAATATGCAGGTTCCATATTTTTTATTTCAATACCTACCGAGATATTGACGGAAAAGTACCAACAGAAAGTAAAAATCTATTAACGTCCATTAAAGAAATAACTAATCATAAATATTTACCAAAACTGAGTGATTTTCAAAACATTGAAACTTAACTAAACTAAACTTAATGTATTAGATGTTCAAAGTGAGCAACGTTTACTTCTTGACAATAAGCCAGTCGGTTTGGAAATTTTCTAGTAACATTAACTATTACTTTTGGTGGAATTCTCTGCATCTCGTGAGCTATTCCTGCTGCTAATTCTTGCAAACTATTTGGCTACCAACAAAAACCTTGAATTTTAAATTTCAATGAAGAAGATACTCCAGTGGATTAAGGTCGGGACTTCTTGCAGGCCAGTCATAAGTACTCCTTCTTCCAATCCATCTGTGATGAAATTTCCAATCTGAATAAACCCGTACAATGCGAGCGTAATGGGTTGTGCTGCAATCAGATATTCAGGGCTATTCACTAACTCAAGTTGCTATGAATAGCCACTGAAAATCGTGGTCATCTTCAAGGTCAGTTGCTAAGCGCGAAATCGGTATTCACTATTCAAGAAAGTGGTTATGAAAGTTACTATGCATAACGACTAGTGACTATCCCTAGTAGTTTACTGGCAACTGCTTTATAGGTGTAGCTATCGATAACCACTCTTGTCGGCTACTGTTTGTTTTTGTTTTTTCATTCATGTGAACAATTAGAAGTTTTAATCGAATAAGAATGACATTTTTAGTGCAAATGAACTTTTTAATGAATTTGGAATTACAAAGGTATTATATAGAGTATTGTAGGGTAAATGCGCCACTGCTGCAAAGGCTTAACGCTGTCTTCATATTATTAAACTCTTTTTGTGAGTTGCATTCACAGTTCTCCAACTTTTACTGATTCAGCTGGCGATAGTTTTACTTTCGTCATCACTTTATGTTCGCTCAGGAAATTCATCATAAATTGATATCTTCATTGCTTGCCTTTTTAACCTGTTCTGTCTAAAATAAGAGATGTTAAATTAAAAATACCGAAAATTGTCTTTTATATAACCTCATCTTTTTTTCCATAGTTACAGTACAGATTCCTCGAAAATAATTGAAATCTTTTCCCAACTTTCTTTAACGGTCATTTTTCGTAATTTTGAAGGTTATGTATGTGCTTATTCCACAGACAAATCCATATCATTTGTCTATGGTTGAATCGAGAAAACGGACATTTGAACTATTTTGCGGTGTTGCCATGACTCTCTTCACAAAAAGTTGTTATGATAACAACAGTTGTTAATGGTTAGTTAGAGGATACCAAAAAAGGGTAGCAGTGGCTATCGAAAGTTGTTCTACGAGTTGCTTTGGATAGCCACGGCGAAAGCAACTTGAGTTAGTGAATAGCCCTGATTATTTGGTATTTGTCCGAATGTGCCGATATCACTTTCGTATCTAACAGCTGCAAATACCTATCTCCGTTCAAAATTTCTTGTAGGAAGAAGGGTCCTACGATTCGGTTGTTCTAAATGCCGGCCCAAAAGTTCAATTTTTGGGGATGTTATGTATGAGCCTCTTGAACGCAATGAGGATTAGTATGTGACTAGTAACGGCAGTTATGTCGATTAACTGTACCGATTAAACAAAATGTAGCTTCGTCTGCAAACACTTTTCTTAAAAATTATTATCACAGTTACAAATATCCATCATCGTTTCACAAAATTGTAAACTTCTGTCGAAATCGTCATCGGACAGTTCTTGAACGAGGTGAATTTTGTATGGATGATATTTTTCTAGCCTTAATATTCTTTCTAATGAACGAGGCTAATTCCATGCATATTGGCGAGGTTGGTAGTGGATAAGTGAGGATTTTCTTCCAAAGATAAAGCAACATTTCGAGCTACACCTTTATTAGTTAGTAGTAGTTGCACTTTCTAACCGTCCACTTTCTGGTACGTTGCTAACTGTTCCAATTGTATCGTACTTTCGCAAAGTTCGTCTTTAGTGAACGAGGGATTTGTGCATTAGGATGAATAATGTTGAAAAGGTCACAAACTTCTTGATGCGTCCTTTTCCTCTCCCCATCCCAATCCAATCATAATTAATACTTCTATTCTTTCTCTGTCACTTAATTCGGACATTTTACGATCAAAGTGAAACAATATAATCTTTCACGTTCAAATTCAAACACTTATAACTTATTTTGACAACTACTGTCACTTCTGCAATGAATTTCATGGACTACTAGATACCATTAAATTTTTCCATTCTTCGGTTACTTTTCTGTTAATATCTCGGTAGGTATTAAAATAAAAAATATCGAATCCGAAATTTTTGTACTCATAATGAAATGTTTCATCAGAAACTAAAATGGTGTTCCAATGCAATTGGCATTTCTTCCGGTAAAATCGGAAGTTCAAAATTGTTAAAAAAATATGAAAACAAATAGGCAATCTACTGCAGTATTCATCTTCCAAATTTCATTTTGATATCTATAATAATTCCAGAGATATTTACATAGTTCCACCCTTTTGCCCATCACTGTATATTCATTTCACTTCTTTAAATCCACGGTTTGAGTTATGCCTAACGCGCCTTATATTATATTATTATATTATTGTCTAGTTTGTTATCGACATCGATATATCTTGAACTTTGAAGTGAAGGTGCCTTCAAGCTTGAAGATGAATATGAGGCATGCCTTCGCCTATCCCTAATCGATCCGCGATTACTCCAGATGTTCGAAACTTCAATTATTAAGCACTATTCTATTTCATCGATGAATGGAAAACAGCGGAATCCAATCTTGATTTCATAATTCTTGTGTATTCATCTAATATTCTCTTTTAGTTAATGGTTTGACTAACTTATTATTATTATATCGCGTTTCTTCACCTAGATTTCCGTTTTAACTCCTTCCATGACTGACGAAAACGAATTCGTATCTACGAAGTACCGTTGCAAAAATAAAAACTGGGGGATCTAAAGTTGCCCAAGTTCACAAACAAATTTTTCCAAACTCCCAAATGATGAAAGCTAAGGGATTGGTTTCAACAATAGTTTTAATTTCTCTTATTTGCGTTCCAAAGATAATTTAAATTCTTATGCTTAGTCGGGTACTCAGGGATAATAAATTTTGATAATTGTTTAGGTTTCAGTTACTTTTTTTGATTAATTATTTTTACTATACTTCTATTCGTGAAAGTTGAACTTTCACAAAGGGAAATGCATTATGTTTATGTGTGAAGATATTCATTCAGATGATATTATAATTCGTTTTTAAGAGGACGTATATATATATATACAAGGTGAGTCTTTGACCACTGCGTTAATTTTAACCATAGGTTCTTGAGATCAGAAGAAACACTTTTTCCATTACGGTTTTTCCATATTCAGCTGCGTTAGAAAGCATTTTAAGTTTTCACATTGGGCAAATACCTCTCTGTAGTCCAGTTTAGTTTGAATGAAAAATAATTTCCACAGCATCCACTATTGAATTATTTTCCTCTAAAAAATGATTCACTCACTCATATTTCATTCGATGAGGTCCATATTCAGGAAGATACAATGAACATAGATTTTTGTTGTTCAACCATAATTTCTTTCTACTTCAAGATTATCAACCACCCCTTTCTAGTGAGAAATTTTAAAAAAACCTCTAAATTATTGGATGTTATCATCAGGCATTTGTTATTTTCTTCTTAAGATTTCCAAATCATAAAAATCATCATTTCTATGAGAACTTCCAAGGCAAAATGTTGTCACTTAGCCAGAAAAAATCATCTATGGTTTTCCAAACACTGATATTTCTGAACATTCTTCTCCTCGACAGAGACCAGTGAACAGGTCTATGAGGTCTCTTGATATCATACTGTTAAAAATATGAAAATCTTTTTCGAAATCTTCAACAACAATGAATGATGTCACTACGAATAATTATTTTTAAGTGATGTTACTTTGCTTGATGATTATTTTTTCTACTGAATTCCAATATTAATTAACTTGGATAGATTACATGTATTCCCAGATTTGGGTATGCAATTACACTTGCTTGAAGAAATTGAGTTTGATCACCTAAATTTGCTTCTGAAAAACCAACTAGGTGTTCTTTAATAAAAAAGTTTTTCTTAGATCATTAATATGAATCTATTCTGTTTAGACTATAATTAATTACTGAACATGCGTAAATTTTTGGTTTTTCTAATCAGAGTATTTGTTTTAATTATGTAAACAAAAACGAAAATATTGAATAATGGTTATTCATAGATTATGTCAAATTTTGATACCTTACCATAGAATATTGATTTATTACCAAATTCAAGGAGAGAAAAAAATTAATAATAGCAAAGTTTTTTTAAATGAAAGATAATATCTGTAACCATTATTGATCTTTAGTTATAATATTTCTCAGAATCACTAGAGTGAATTATTATCACATTAAAATGTTATTATTATAACATCTCTGTGGTGGGTAGTTCTCAATAAAAAGGTGTTTTGTGGTTCCTTGTTGTATTGATTCTGTTTGAAACTGTCAACAGTTTTTTGTATCTTCAAAAAAAATGTGGAAAATATTTCAAGGATAATTTCGATAGTTTTAAATCATTCAATTCAATATTGATAGAATTTCAATTAACCATCATAACAAACATTCAGAAAAATTAAAACTAAGTCAAATTCTATTATCTCCTAAGTTGGTGAACAAGGTTGAATCGGTGTATGAAATAAAGATGTGAAAAAAATTCTTTTAAGGTACAAAACAAATCTAGGAGACTGGGTTCGAAGTTTTTAAAACTTATATGAGCTTAATTTGAAGCATTCCTATGTTACAATATATATAATTTGATGAACCCTGAAAGTCTGAAGCTATAAAGAACCTGCTCTTCATAAAGACAAGTCTTCAATTCAACAGGTCCTGACAGAAAATACATTACCTATTTCAACGGTCATCATGAAAACATACCGAAGTACCCATGTGAGTGATGAAAATCTTTTTCTCTATTTATTATGGAATATTACTCTGGATTAAATATTAAATAGGGTGCAAATAGAAATTTAGATTTTGTAGTGAATGTAAGACAAAAATTGTTCAGTGGTTAATTTTATCTATAGTGTTTAGTGGTGGAACCATAGACTGGAGAGATTTCCCTCAACCTTGTAGAAATATTTCATAAAGACATAAAATAAGGCAACATTGAACAAATCTAATTATTGAATTATTTCAACACAGAGTTGGATTTAGGAAAATCAGAAAATTTGGACAAAATTATATCGATTTAATTCCTTTCAACTTCAAATATCTCAAGAATGGTGGAATATAGGAGAAAAGATGAGGAATGATTTTATCTACAAAAAAGACTAATGATTCCAGGAAGTACAAGATACGGACCTTTAGTTCAAGTGATATTTGTATTTCATGTAATTTAACCAATCTGTAGAGTAGTAGTGAGAAACCCACAAGAAATGGAATAAATCTGATCATGCCAAAGTATGCATGATTGTTATCAAAACCCTTCTACAAGAGATCATTTCAAATGATATTGTCGTTTGAATATTATAGGTGAAAATGCATTTTTTTATGAAATTTCAACACCCTATATGTTTTGAACCTTGCCAAATTTGGAAAAATGTTATATGAAGAAAATGTTTCTTTGACTTCAAGAATCTATGGTTGAAATTAACGCAGTGGTCAAAGACTCATCCTATATATGTATATATAACTATTGTTTTCAGAGCCAAAATAAATATATTGAATGAATTTTAACGGTCTTTAGGCTCGGATTTGGGAGTAAATGATTCGAATACTCCTTATTCTATGCCAAGCTTTCGCATTAATTTAATGCTTCTTCAGGGCTTCTACAAAAGAACAATAATATATAATTTATAGACAACCAATTTTAAAACAAATCAACTCACTGAATGTGAGGTTTTACATGGATGACATCTGACACAAACGTTATAATTAATAAAAATAATGGAAAGTTAATTTTTGATTCCATAGGAATTCCTCACAAAACACGTCATCTAAATCTATTTTAAAATTTCGAAAAATTCTTTTTGTTGATGCTCTTATTCTCAAATTCACAATCAATTAAAAACTCAATTCAACTCGGCTTGTGCAGATTTACAGTTCACACTAGAAACAGAAGATCTCCACCACTCAGTACCCTTCCTAGACACTAGAGCATATAGACAGGATAATAAAGTAAAATTAAAATGGTATAGAAAGGACACACATTCAGACAAAATTATTCATTTCCACTCGGACCATGGCATAAATGTAAAAATAAACACAATAAACCAAATGAAAAAAAGGATATCAAAAATATGTCATAAATCATACATAGAAGAAGGATTAAAAAAATTACAACAAATTCTTAAAGAAAATGATTATCCCAACAGTATGATTAAAAAATTACTATATGCTAATAGTACCACTCAAAGCGAACAAACAGAACAACAAAATATGACAACAAATAGAACAAGTTATGCATCGTATCCGAATGTTACCAACTTGACAGGGAAATTGAAGAATGTGTTCAGAGAGGATAACATCAAAATTGCAGTCCAAAATCAAAAAACGGTGAGGTCATTGTACACAAAAATCAAAGACCCCATTCCAAGATCCTTCCAAAATAATTCCAACATGAGACTTCCAAAGTAATGACATACCTCCCAATGGGTAAAAAAATAAATTGAAAATGAGACTTTCATGACAATCAAATTGAGGAGAGGTACTCAAATTAGAGAAAGATTATCAAAAAGATTGATCCCTGAGATGATAAACATAAACAAAGAAGAAAAAACCATAAACAAGAAGACAGATACAAACAAATTAAGCTCGATATACAGTTATTTGTTGGAAATGATAAAGATGAAACCTTTTATGACGGCCCAGTAGATGAATGAAGGAGATCAAGAACACAGAGAAGTGAGAGACTAGTTTTCCAGGAAAGAAAAAACATAACCTTAAAAAATAAAATGACATTGTGTTACCTTAGAGTTTTTAATTGATTGTGAATTTGAGAATAAGAGCATCAACAAAAAGAATTTTTCGAAATTTCAAAATAGATTTAGATGACGTGTTTTGTGAGGAATTCCTATGGAATCAAAAATTAACTTTCCATTGTTTTTATTAATTATAACGTTTGTGTCAGATGTCATCCATATAAAACCTCACATTCAGTGAGTTGATTTGTTTTAAAATTGGTTGTCTATAAATTATATATTATTGTTCTTTTGTAGAAGCCCTGAAGAAGCATTAAATTAATGCAAAAGCTTGGCATAAAATAAAGAGTATTCGAATCATTTACTCCCAAATCCGAGCCTAAAGACCCTTAAAATTCATTCAATATATATATATATATATATTCTTTTGAACTTTTGGCTTACAATATTTAGTTAGCAAACAATAAAGCATATAGATCAGGGGTTAGTGACGGGGTGTCATACAATTCGGCGTATCACATAAAAGCCGAGGAAAAACCCCCAGTAAAAAAAACCCTGGCTCCCCGCCTAAGTGTGAAAGTACAAAAATAAGCTGAAATATATTTCTTTCTTCAAGAGTGGTCTTCTATTGATGGAGACAGAGACTTCTGATCCAGTTGAAGCAATACATCATTTCAGAAATGGCAGCAATATCAATAGCTATGCATCAACGTGTTATAGCCAATCTTCGTTCCCGTTTAGAAGAGTGCCAGCAACGGTCATCATTTGGATAACATCATCATCTCCAATTTATATGTTTATAAGAAACAATAAACTTTTTTATTGCTCACAAATATTTTTTGCTTTATCGACAAATACACGATACCCTTTCTGGACACCTTGTATTACGCCACTCATTGTATTAGTCAAATTAGGTGAGATTAAAAAGGTCCAAGAAATGAATGTAATGTGAATGCATTAAATATCTTGAATTCAGATAATCAAAATATGTACGTTTTTTCTCCACATGTGTCCCTCTGCATCGCATGTTATAACGAAAAATTAAATTCATTTGCTTCTTTGTTTCATTCATCAAAATGAATGTTCTTGAGAACATCATTGGTTTTTCCATTTTCATATTTGATTATTCAATTTCGAGATGAAATGTTTGATCGTTCAGAAAAGTATGGATCCTGGTTCGTGCGAAAGAGAAAAAATACTCAACATTCACTAAAGAAATAAAGAAAGTACCGAATGTACCGTTTTGTGTAACTCATTATCTTTCATGCGGGAATCTGGGGAGCCGAAAATGGAGCCACTTCTATCGTCAAGATGGATATCAGAACAATATTTATGGTACCGTTAGTGACCGACAGCGAAAGCAGCATAAAAATTAGTGAGTAAGAAATCGGCAATTTATACTTTCAAGCAATCATAAAAAACTTATTTTCTTGAAGTTTCGTACAAATACGTGAAATATTGCCTTCAAAATGAAAACTTCTGAAAATCATTAATTCCCTATTATGATCCATATGATTTTTAGTACATTGTCACGTTGTTTTTCAATATTGCATCAATATAGGAATTCATATTTTTGTTCAAGCACTTGTCATTACAGAATAATTTCATATGAAAATCACAAATATTGTGATGCTATTTAAAAAATGTAGATTCAAGTCTTTTCCTGTACTCTATGTTATACTTATACAAACTTTCATATCGAATTAAAAATAACCAATCACAGTTTTCCTTCAGTTTCGTTCGAAGCTCAAGTTCCCTCCATTTAAAAACCAACCGAAAGTAGATAGATAGGTAATCTACCCCATCGAAAATCATTTAGAATATATTTCTTTCAGTAAACTGTTGTCCTCTGAAAAACTCTACACAGGGTCTTTCAAGAGGAAACTCACCCATATTTATACGGGAAACTACTGAACGTATTTTCACGAAATTGAGCACTTATAAGTATTTCACGATGCCGATGAAATCTAAAATATTTTCAAGGCATAAGCACCTCCGGTTTTTCCGGAAATGACGTCAACTTCCGTTTTTCAAATTACAACACCATTTTTTTATTGCAGAAATAGATTCCTTAGAAAATTTCTGTTATTTGAACCATGCTGTAGATTTTTCACCCCTTCTTGAAACCGACTTCAAGTTACTATTAGGAGAACCATAGCAAACTCTCGCAGTTATAACTAGAGAAGATGCTCAAAGTTTTGACCGTTAATTTCTAGACATTTATTTATACGTCTCAGGAATGCTTCGTGCGTTGCTCTTCTTATTTCATCGGAAGGAAGAGATCTGCAAAAATGTTTAAAAACCAAATTGAGTTTCGAAACTATGAATCTAAAAATCTAATCAAGCCTGAACGCATTTCTGACTCGTTCTATGCACTCGTCTTTATCAGTCAGGGGAGTTGAGTAGACAATATTTTTTATCCTACCCCAAACATAATAGTCTAAAGGAGTTATATCGGGAGAATGTGGTGGCCAAAGATGTGGACCATTGTTCGCCAACCATCGATCTTCATATAGCCTGTATAGGATATTTGACACATCGAGTGAATTGTGTGGAGGCGCTCCATCTTGTTGATACCATAAGTCATTGTGGTTCTGTACTAGCGGCTCAATTATTTGAGTCAATATGAATAATGAACAGTCGAAATGAAATTCTATCTACAACTTTATTACATTCTCCATGAAGTAGAATGAGATTTAAGTAATCTTCATTGGTAAAATTAGGCATAGTGATCGATTTTATAACTTAATACGAATTATGACCAAATTAATAGTAAATACAAAATGCTACTGAATAAAGAGGAATTTGGCAGATGTAATTAATGATATCTATCATTAAAAAAAAAAGAATGTAAAACATGGTAAGTTTTTGCATATGGTTCATAAGGAATTATTTATTTATCACTGGAGAGAAAACCGATGGCCGATTAGTTGAAATAAAGAGGTTTCTGATACAACGTCGAATCCAAATTCGCTATCTATTTAGGAACAACCTGTAACTTTTTTCTCTTGCATATTAGGGTAGTAAAATCTAAAACATGGTTTAAGTAACAGTTCCTGAAAATTTCATCTTTTTGGCGTGAAGGGAAAAGAAATAGCTGAAAATTCAAGACGAAAAACAGTTTTTTGTGAATAACTTAGAAAATATCCACTTTAGGGCAAGGGTGTGATGCATACACTCACATTATTTTTTAACGTAGATTCAATATCTGCCATAAAAAAATGGGGTTCTAATTCGAAAAAATTGATTTTTCACGATTTTGTCATCCCTAACTTTGAAATCGATTTTTTCACCCCTGTATCATGAATCGCGATTTCGATTTTTAAAGTGGATACATCAATCTTACATCTTGAAAAATCCCAAAAATGAAAATTTTTCATTCAAAAACCTCGAAGTTATTCTTGTTTCAGCGGAGCTCTATTTTCGATTTTTTTTTCGAATTTTCCCGCTCAGAGAGAATTTTCCAACCCAAACTGAAAAATGTTACATCAAATTAACTTGAAATTTTCTGGTGTTCTAATTTGAAAAACGGAAGTTGAAGTCGTGAATTTCATGAAAATACGTTCAGTAGTTTACCGTATAAATATGGATGAGGTTCCAAGTGAAAGACCCTGTATATTCAAGTGAAAATTGCACAAAAGCGATAAGTCATCGAAATAGAATCCTCTGAAACCACCACAGGACCATTTGGAGGATTAATCATCTCCTATAGGCATAGCGGTACATAAAACTTTCTCAGAGCACGATTTATGGTTGTCATTTCTGATAACTTCATGTCTGGAAAATAGGCTGTATACGGCCAGATATACTCAAGTTGAGCCAAGGATTCTTCATCAGGAAGACGAACCCAATCGATTGGTACCATTTTCATCTCAATATTCGAAACTTACAGACATTTCGACAAAATCCCAGCTCGCTGTTCTACTAGAACAAGTGCCAAAAGAGTGTTAAAATAAGCAACAATAGGAAAGTAGCTATCATTTCGTCATCAAGGAGTCAAATGCAGATTTTGTTGTTTAACTCTTTATTTTCCCAAATTATTTGTTTTACATTTCAATATGATATTGAGCTATGTTTGTGAAGATTTATACTCGGGCAGTAACAGAATAATTTCTATAATTTTTTCAGTATTCACAGTGGGGCCAAAACAAACCGATTTGGCGGAATCGGACAATCATGTTGATGCGAGTTCTCGGAGGTGAATGTTTTTCTGCTTGTGCAGGTTATGATGTCTGTACAAAAATTCCTGATCCTACATTCAAAGGGAAAGTTCACATTCAATTAACTTGAGAATGTGTCGATATGATATGATAAGAAGAAAAATTATTGCGACATAACTATATTGATTGAATTTTTTTCAAAATTCGTATCTCGTATTAGTTTTTGTGATTATCGTGAGTTTGATTTAATCGGTATTCTTTACCGTAACTATGCAATTTATTGAAGAAAAAACAAAAACATTTGTTTCTATCAGAAATTGATTGTTGTTCAATCTGACTATCAATGGGTTTGTACTCTCAACCTCGCTATTTGCAACTTCTTTATTTTAATTTCTATATTATTATCGTTGAGATAAAATAATTGATCATCTGGAATTTTCTTAACCTAATTTATTCGAGTTAAAACATATAAGACGTTTCGGGTTCGGGCCCTTTTTCAATCTAAAAACAATCATCATAAACACAGTTACATATACAATTCTTTTTGATAGAGATCTGTTACCTTTGTTTTAATAATTTCCAAACTTCTGCGTATAGTGCATGTGTCCTCATTCTTCATCCATAATATAATGTGGCACCAAGTTATTGAAATGTCAAGTTGGTGTCAATGTCACTCTTCTTCTTCTTTTGTTGTCGTTCTCCGCTGTTTTCTTTATAAGTATTGAATATATCTTGCTCAGACCATTCACGTCTGCTCTGTCGTTGATAAAGTTAGGGTTTCGTTTTATATAAATCATCTCCAAAAATTCTCTAGTTTTTTATTCTTTTCCCTATCTAATATTCTTGTATTTTCGAAATTGAAAGTGTGGTTGTTTTCTATCGTATGTTTGTAGAGGGCTGTTTGAGTTTTAGAATATTTGTGTCCTTTTATCCTGTTGTTCAGATTTTGTTTCGTTTGTCCTATGTACACTCCATTACATTGGTTGCATGGTATCTCGTAGACGATATGTGATTTTTGACCTTTCAGGACTATTGCCTTCAATCTTGAAAATAATTGATTAATCTGTATGAATGGTTTGTGTGCAATCTTTATATTGGGGTATGGTCTTATTATATTCTCTATTTTCTCAGACAGTGTTGGGATGTATGGTAGGGGTATATAAACTATTGGTTCGGTTTTTGGATTTTGGAAACTTGATGAGTTGTAAAATTTATGAGTGCGTTGTTTTATTGTTTTCTTTATCATTTCTTGGGGTAATTGTTTGTGGCAAGTAGGAAGGAGATCTGATTTAGTATCTCCGGTCTATAACGTGGTGAAGTTAATTTGATTGCTCGATCTATATAATTGGTTACTATTGCTTTTTTTGTTTGATGTTATGTGTTGAGTTATAATCAAGTATCCGGTCTGAGTTAATGGTTTTTCTTAGCATTTTAGTTTCTATTTTGTTATTTTCTCTAATGATGGTCATGTCAAAAAGTTGATTCTATTGTCCAGTTCTGTTTCTAGAGTAAACTTTAGTTTATTGTTGAAATTATTTAAAACTTCCATTATTTCTTCAATTTGATCTTCTGTTGTTATAATCAAACAATCATCCACGTACCTCTTGAAAATTGTTATCCTATATGATGAATTTAGCAATACTTTTTCTTCAAAATATTCTAGCACTAACTGAGCTACTGCACCAGCAACCGGACTACCCATAGCTACACCGTCTATTTGTTGGTAAAATTCGTCTTTGTATTGGAAATAGCAAGTTCCCAATGTTAGTTGTACTGCCTCTATGAATTCAGTCTTCGGTAGGTCTGTATATTCTTCCATGAGGTGCCATTTTTCCTCCAGTATCTGTGGTACCATTTGTGTGGGGATATTTGTATATAGGGACACAGCATCTATAGAAAATAATTTTTGATCATCTGGAACGTATAGTGTATCCAATTCTCGTTTAAGTTCATAGGAATTTTTAATGTAAAAGGGATTTTTGTTTACAATATTTGAGAGAACTGATGCCAAATATTTGGACAGATTATAAAATGGTGTTTGCGTGTGAGAAATGATAGGTCTGAGTGGAATGTTTGGCTTGTGGAGTTTGGGCAAGCCATATATTTTCGGTGAAATACTATTATGTACAGTGAGAGATCTAGCCAGGGTTGGTGATATAAATCCCGAGTTTTCCCATCTCTTAATTATTTCGTTATTGTGTTTTTGTAAAGAATTTGTTAAGTCTCTTTTTATGCGTTTGTATGTTCTCGTATCACTAAGTAGTTCTCTAATCTTTGCTTCGTAGGATGATTTATTCATTACAACTGTTGAATTGCCTTTATCCGCTCTTGTTATTACAATCTGTGGATTATCTCGTAGAAATTTTTTGTTTTATTGAATGCTGTTATATCTTTCCTTTCTTTAAAATTCAGTTTTTATTTTTAACTTCATTGTGGTGTTTAATTAAAGTATTATTTAGTTTTATTCTTATTTCATTTTGGTTTTCTTGGTTTAATTTCGTTATATTTGCTTCGATGTTGGCTATTATTTGATCTGTGGGAATCTGATTTGCATCATTGGGGCGTATTGCAAACTTAGGGTCTTGGCTAAGTAGGAGTTGGAATTCGTCTGGAATAATGGTATCTGATAAATTCTTTATTGTGTTTTTCGTTTGAACTTGTGTGGCATTTTTAGTTGACTGTGACAAATTGACCAGTTTTTGTTGTGCCTTTTGTATTTAAATTTATGTTGTTTTTAATGATATCTGACTGTAGATTTTCAAAAGTGGACAAAACTTCATTTGAAGTATGTGTGAGGATAAGTTTTCTTTGCTGATCTAGTTTAAGCTGTAGTAGGTTTATACTTTTAGTTGTATCCGTTATGATCAGTTTAAGGATTTGTCTTCTATGTTTCTCATGCAGTTTTTGAAACTTAAGGTTTAGATACTTACATTCGAGTTTAATTTGATTGGTATTGAAATTTAGGAAATTCGGTAACAAAACTCTATCTTTACATTTAAGTAAGAAGATTCTTCTTGATTTCATATTGATTAATTTGACGTTGGTTTTGGTGAAGTCCAACATCTTTCTCAGGATGTACGCTGTCGGATCGTCTATTCCGCTTCCTTCATGGAACCTCTTGACCAAATCTATGTGTCTGCCGTTGTACTTCGTTTCTTCGATATGGAGGGGTTGTTCTGCCAGATGTCCCATTCTGGCCTCCTGTGTATATCTTCGGTTGTTTGCCATAATTTCAATCGTGGCCGATAACTTTGTTTGTTGGTATATTTATTCCATCAGTTATTGTTGAGATAAAATAATTGATCATTTGGAATTTTCTTAACCTAATTTATTCGAGTTAAAACATATAAGACGTTTCGGGTTCGGGCCCTTTTTCAATCTAAAAACAATCATCATAAACACAGTTACATATACAATTCTTTTTGATAGAGATCTGTTACCTTTGTTTTAATAATTTCCAAACTTCTGCGTATAGTGCATGTGTCCTCATTCTTCATCCATAATATAATGTGGCACCAAGTTATTGAAATGTCAAGTTGGTGTCAATGTCACTCTTCTTCTTCTTTTGTTGTCGTTCTCCGCTGTTTTCTTTATAAGCATTGAATATATCTTGCTCAGACCATTCACGTCTGCTCTGTCGTTGATAGAGTTAGGGTTTCGTTTTATATAAATCATCTCCAAAAATTCTCTAGTTTTTTATTCTTTTCCCTATCTAATATTCTTGTATTTTCGAAATATTATATTATTATCATTATCTATTTTTTTTTCTTCAAGTAGGTCTTGAAATTGTTCTCTGTAAACAAGATAAATATCTCAATTTAATATGTTATGGAATGTTGATATTCATCAGCAACACGATATTTTTTCCAGGATGTCTTGAAGATGTACTCTGTAAATGATTGTGTCCTCAGCAGTAACTCATCAAAAGACTTTGATAAGTTTTTCAAAAATAGGAATGATTATATTATGTTTGATTCTTAAAAATTTATTACATCCCCTAAAAATAAAACTTTTCTATAAAACTTAAATAGGCTATTCCAAACTTAAAAATATTCAACTCATTGGAGATGTGATATTCTTGATGATGAAATATTTTTCAATATATGGATTTACTTGTATCCCAGTTCCACTGAAATGTTATAATATATAACGAATTGTTTCGTCATAGCCCCTCAGTTGGAATTTTCATGTAGAATGAAGATTGTATATTTTTTTAAGTATCTACATATGGTTAATAAGATTTTTCAATCTTCAATTCAGTTAACAATTCGTTCATTACTGATTCTTAAGGAAATCAGAATTCATTCGTATCATAACCGTTTGAAATGTTCGATGGAATTCAAGAACATTTTCTACTAAAAACTGTATGTTCATCATCATTTATGACTGCTGTCTCTCTAAATCTTTTATATCTATTTATATATTTCAACTTATTTAGATATTTCAAAATTCAATACATACAACTAGAATATAAGATTAATCGATAAGAAATATATTCATCAATTGATTAAATCGACTAGATCTAAACTGAATTGATATATCTTGAATGGTTTCTGTCCTTACTTTATGGAAATTCAACTTCATTATTGAAAAAGAGATCAAACTTATTTGTAATTTCCACTAGTGTAAGTAGTACTTACAGTACTTTTTCGAATAATGACTTGATATTTTTTCTGATGATTATAGTAATGCCTAATATCCACCAAGTTTTTTTTTATCATAATACTCAGTGAGTACACTCAGTAGATTGAGATATAGTTTTCTTTATTATTTTATAATATACAGGGTGATTCGGAGGAGACCGTCAGATTTTAGGTGAAGTATACACTAGTCAAGGCAGTTTCGAAACAATGTTTGGTTTATGGTTGGGGGCCTTTAATGAGAGTCTATAGGGTGATTTGTCCGATTCGACCGATTTTTCTTTTATTCATAACTTTGGTATGGCTTGATCAATCTTGATGAAATTTTCAGTGTAGAACAATATGATTATCTTCTTTCAATAATTCTAACACTTTCTCAAAAATACAGGGTGGGAATTATGATAAGTTCAGATTAATTATGCAAGTTGAAAAAACACCCTGTACATTCATCCCTTTTCAAAAATTTTCTACATGCTTCAGATTCTATCATAAGTTTACATTACTGGAGCGTTTTTATTATTTTTGGCACACATCCAGTTTTCCTAGAAAATTTTTTCAAGGATGAACAATATCGTTATTTCGCTCCAAGGCAGTGAGGATATTCTGAACTAGAATGTAAACCGGTGTCGTCCAATGATACAAAGCTCTTCCTGAGTCCTAAGGTAGTTCTTCCAAATTCGAAATTCTTATTTAATCACTTATATTCTGATGTATAAAATCATTTAATCCAGAAAATATCTTTATACCTACCTACTTAAACCAAAAAATCTACAACTCATACAGAATAAACATTCGAAACATATCATGAACGGCAAAACTAAGGATTAACACAAAATTTACATAGAATGTTCTAAATGATTTCCCCTTTTTTGAATACATATTCGAAAAACCTTTTTATTAAATTTCCAATTGACCTTTTAATGAGGGATTGATTTTGCTTCAAGATATTACATTCCTCGAAAATCCTTTCAACTAGGTGTTCTCTACTTCTAATTTCGACCTCATAAACTCTTGTTTTCAGATATCCCCACACAAAATAGTCTAAAGGGTTCAAAGCAAGTTGTGGCCAAGCAATAGGGCCTCCACGACCAATCCATCTGTTCGGATAATTTACATCCAGGTGATTTTTCACATTCAATGCAAAGTGAGGTGGTGCTCCGTCATGCTGAAAGTACATAGAGCGGATATGCACATTTTCCAATAGATTTGGTAAAATATTTTCCAAAAAATCTAGGTAAATTTCACCATTTAATCTTTCCGCAAAAATGTGAGGGCCAACTAAATTTCCGTCTATTGTTCCAAGCCAAATATTGGCAGAGAATCTGTGTTGTGTATTATGACTCTTCTTCAAATGCGGGTTGTCTCTTGCCCATTCGTGGGAATTGTGGATATTAAAAATTCCATTCTTAGTGAACATAGACGGTTCCTCCTCCACCCATTCAACAATTTGATTGAAATTTCATTTTGAGTAGGCTTATCAATGTGCTCTGTCTTACTAGGATATTGCCCATGTTTTTTAGAATAACGGAATACTCGTCCGAAAGTACATTTATTTGGTTGACGTCGGTTGGGAAATCGTCTATGGTATTTCATTTTGGCTTCATTTCCATTTCCGTCCCAAAACCATAAACAAAAATCATATCCGCATATTCCGCATGAGTAAATAATTGAGGAATGTTGAAATACACTTCTTGTGACAGATTCTTTATTAAATATTCTCATTCTGTGGTTCACTGTGATGGTAACCATGGATCTTAAAGATCTTGATTTAAATAGAGATTTAATTTTCATGGAGAATTTTCAATTTCATTAAAACTATTTATCATACATTCGTGATTCAATATTTTACATACCATAAGGCCATAAGTGAGTACATTTGTGAACGAAACTACTATGTTTTAGGAATAATCGCTTCATAGAAAACCGGAAGTGTGCCGAAGATCACCTGAATAATGACTCAATTTTATGTTAATCCATAATTTTGCCTTTCACATGTTTCGAATGTTTATTCTGTATTTGTAGGAGTAGTATGTAAATTTTTTTGGTTCACGTACGTATAAAGAAATTTTTTGAATTAAATGATTTTATTCATCTGAATATGAGCGATCAAAAATGAATTTCGAATTTGGAAAATTTATTTTAGGACTCAGGAAGAGCTTTGTATTATTGGACGATACTTTACCATCTAGTTCAGAATATTCTCAATGCCTTGGAGCGAAAAAACGATATTGTTCATCTTTGAAAAAAACTGGACGTGTGCCAAAAAAAATAAAAACGCTCCAGTAATGTAAACTTATGGTAGAATCTGAAGCAAGTAGAAAATTTCTGAAAACGGAATGTACAGGGTGTTTTTTCAACCTGCATACTTAATCTGAACTTATCATAATTCCCATTCTGTATTTTTAAAGAAATGTTGGAATTATTGAAAGAAGATAATCATATTGTTCTACACTGAAAATTTCATCAAGATTGATCAAGCCATACCAAAGTTATAAATAAAAGAAAAATCGGTCGAATCGGACAAATCACCCTGTAGACTCTCAATGAAGGCTATATTGACTAGTGTATACTTCACCTAAAATCTGACGGTCTCCTCCGGAATCACCCTGTATAATGTGAGTTATTTTCAAGCGTAAGTTGATTATTCCCTTGTTCACGTTGAGTCCTCAATAATGCGAAATTTGATGGAAATACGATCAGTAACAATAGCTTGATGAATTTCGCAATAATTTGGCTAATTGGAAATATTCGTTCGAATTTTCGCAATATTTAATATATGAAATAGGTTGTTGATTTGATATTCTTCTTGATGAAATAACTGTCTACTAATCAATCCTCACTCCACTATTTCAAGAGTTAGCTCACAGAGTTCATAATGATATGTGAACATGAACATTATAGATGATGTACCTATGATAAATAACTATTTTTTTAATTCTAAATATTTTTATATTGTACATTAATTGTATAATAGGGATATTGTACTGAATGCAAAAATCTTTGATTTCATATTGAAATTTCTGTAAAATAACGGTAGCATATAGTTTTATGAAAATTTCGGTATTACCACTAAGATAAACTATGTAAGCAATAATAAAAACCAAAACGGTTAGTTGCCGAATAACTATTTTTTTATAACAAATAAAAAGCACAAATTACTGAAAAATGACTAGTCATTACAGTAAATTTTCAAATTTCCTTCCTCCAACCTGTAGGTATAAATAATCACAAGATGAAACGTTCTGTCACTGTGTGGCACGGAGTAAGAGACAATTTGAACCAGGCCGTGGCAACTCTTTTATTTTATTTTTGACAAAATGTCGTCAATATACAATATACAAAATAATAATGCAAATAAATCAATCTTCTGCGCTTTGCTTACTCTTGTCAGTCTTGTCAATACAAGCGTGGATAGAGGTCAAGAAGTCAAAAGATGATCTGTTTCCAACGTTTGATTTTATTAGTTTTTGAATTATTTTCAAAGAGTTATCAAAATATGTCAATGGAACGCTGATTTGTGTTTAGTTGGCGAAATGATGTAAATTCAGGAGTATCGCTGCATCACTTTCCATGAACTGGAGAATCAAATGTTTCAAGGTGAGTAAATATATGAGTCAATTTTGGTAAGATGATAGCAAATAAGAAGGAAAATTGAGATTTAAAAATCAGAAGAATCGTTATCACAGGACCTGAGAATTATGAAGTAACTTGAAGGTATACAGGGTGAGTCTTCGACCACTGCGTTAATTTTAAAATAGGTTCTTGAGATCAAAAGAAACACTTTTTTCATTACGGTTTTTCCATATTCAGCTGCGTTGAAAAGTTATAAGCATTTGAAGTTTTCACATTGGGCAAATACCTCTCTGTAGTCCAGTTTAGTTTGAATGAAAAGTACCTTCCAAAGCATCCACTATTGAATCTGAATTGTTTAAAAATTTTATTTTTCCTCTAAAAAATGATTCACTCACTCATAATTCATCCGATGAGGTCCATATTCAGAAGATACAAAATACTAATTTTCTGGTAAAAAAAAATTCAACACCATGAACATAGATTTTTGTTATTCTACCATGATTTATTTCTACTTCAAGATTATAAACCAAACTCTCTAGTGAGAAATTCCAAAAAAAACCTCAGAATTATTGGGTGTTATCATCATACATTTGTAATTTTCTTCTTAAGATTTCCAAATCATGAAAGCCATCATCTCTATGAAAACTTCCAAGGCATGAGGTTGTCACATTGCTTTTTTTTCACTCAAAGCCAGAAAAAATCATCTATGATTTTCCAAACACTGATATTTCTGAAGTTTCTCCTCCTTGACAGAGACCAGTGAACAGGTCTATGAGGTCTCTTGATATCATACTGTTAAAAATATGAAAATCTTTTTCGAAATCTTCAACAATGAATAATGTCTTTTCGAATATCTATTTTAAGGTGATGTTACTTTGCTTGATGATTATTTTCTGTACTCAATCCCAATAACAATTTACTTGGATAGATTACAAGTATTCCCAGATTTAGGTATGCAATTATACTTGGTTGAAGAATTTGAGTTTGATCACCTAAATTTGCTTCTGAAAAACCAACTAGGTGTTCTTTAATAAAAAGAATTTTGTTTGATCAATTATATGAATCTATTCTGTTTAGACTATAATTATATATATATTCTTTTGAACTTTTGGCTTACAATATTTAGTTAGCAAACAATAAAGCATACAGATCAGGGGTTAGTGACGGGGTGTCATACAATTCGGCGTATCACATAAAAGCCTAGGGAAAAAACCCCCGTAAAAAAAAAACCTGGCTCCCCGCCTAAGTGTGAAAGTACAAAAATAAGCTGAGATATATTTGGGATTTCTTTCTTCAAGAGTGGTCTTCTATTGATGGAAACAGAGACTTCTTCAAGGTGCCCACATCGAATCTGGAAATAAAAAGACAAAAGCAGAAAAAATAACTGAATATCAAAAATACAAAATTTGAAAGAGATAAAGAAAACTCCCTCAAATTAGCCTTTTTGGATTAACTCGATATTGTGAATCAAGGATATCAAGGAGATAATCAACGAATACATAACCTTTTATCGATCCTCTTCAACGAAGATTTTTTTTTTTAGTATCCGTATGTGTCTCTTGAAGGAGAATAATCTCAGCAGTTAGTTTAGAAATATAGACACTCTTGTCCTTAGAAATACCTTCTATATTCAAATCTAATACACAAAATTTGTCGCCAATCTGCAAGGAGGATTCTTCGAATCGGGTCTTGCGGTCCAAGTGATGATTTTTCAGATCTTCTTATGTTTGAAGTCTGCTATGGAACCCATTCAAAGGGAAATCATCATCCATAGTTGAGGAAGGTTGTGATATAACACTTATTTCATTGAAAAAATAGCAGAGGAAAAATTATCAACTGACATTCATTATGACTTATGTCATAATGCTGATTTCAATTAGAAGGGCGTTATGGAATAATTACCGATCAATGGAGTTTGTTTGTTTATCGATAACAACATCCATAATATTACTCTGATTTTTTTCAGTTTGCTTCAGAAAAACATAATCCAATAATAAAATAGGCAAAAGAGTTATTTCTCAATTTCTGATTAAGGTAACCCCATAGATAATCTTTGCCTTTGACGTGACGTGGATCTCAAAGAAGATTACCTAAACACGAATCCTACAATTAATATAATAATATAACTATAATTAATTACTGAACATGGGTGAATTTTTGGTTTTTATAATCAGAGTATTTGTTTCGATTATGTAAACAAAAACATGAATCTTGAATAATGAAGAATGTTGAATAATCCATAGATTATGTCGAATTTTAATACCTTACCATAAAATATTAATTTATTACCGAACCCCAGGAGACAAATAATTAATAATTGCAAAGTTTTTTTAAATGAAAGATAATATCTGTGATCAGTATTGATCATCAGTTATAATTTTTCTCAGAATAAATAGAGTTCATTATAATCACATCGAAATGTTATTATAACGTCTCTGTGGTGGGTAGTTCCCAATAAAATTGTGTTCTTTGGTTCCTTGTTGTTTTGATTCTGTTTAAAACTGTCAACAGTTATTTATATCTTCAAAAAAATGTGAAAAATATTTTATAGGATATTGTCGATAGTTTGAAATCATTCAATTCAATATTGATAGAATTTCAACTAACCATCATAACAAAAATTCAGAAATATTAAAACAAATTCTATTATCTCCTAAGTTTGTGAACAAGGTTGAATCGATGTATGAAATAAAGTTGTGAAAAAACTTCTTTTAAGGTACAAAACAAATCTAGGAGACTGGGTTCGAAGTTTTAAAACTAGTATGAGCTTAATTTGAAGCATTCCTATGTTAGGATATATATAATTTGATGAACCCTGAAAGTCTGAAGCTATAAAGAACCAGCTCTTCATAAAGACAAGTCTTCAATTTAACAGGTCCTGACAGAAAATACTCTACCTATTTCAACGCTTATTACGACAATATACCGAAGTACCTATGTGAGTGATGGAAAACTTTTTCTCTATTCATTATGGAATATTACTCTGGATTAAATATTAAACAAGTTTTAGACATCATTAATAATGAATACAGTAAATGACAATTTAGATTCTGTAGTGAATGTAAGACAAGAATTGTTTAGTGGTTAATTTCATCTAACATTGGTAATCTTTTCATCATTATTTCCAGTGCACAACTTTCCCTATGTCTTGGTTGTATCTATCGCCCACGCCCCTGTCTGGACGACCTTGAGCTTGTTCGGTTTTTATCAGATTTGATGACTGAAACCGGAAACATCTTCATCATGGGGACTTCAACTCCCTGATTTAAAATGGCCTCTAACTAGTATGCCTTCTGTTAATTCTCCTTCCTTTTCGTTTGCGGAGCTTTTTTCAAGTTCGGCCTTCCAGCAGGTTATTGATCGTCCCACAAGGTTTCGATCTGGCCAGGTACCGTCATTGCTTGACCTGTTTATTGTCTCCGATCGTGACCTTATCTCGGATGTCGAGTACCTACCACCCTTCGAACGTTCTGACCATCTCACTCTTGCCACAGAATTTCAGTTCAATTTTCCAACTAACACAAGCTCTACCAAGGTCATCAAGCGCGTAGATTACAACAAAGTGTCTGATATGCTGTTGACTGCCGATTGGTCTGCTGTCTGCGGTGGCGATGATGTGGAGAGGAAGTGGAGGAGTTTCCTGGGCATACTTCACGGCGTGGTTGAATGCTGCACAGCAACATATACGTCCAAATATAATAAAGTGAGACCGTGGATTAACAGTTGTGTTCTGAGGATGGTGAGGAGAAAAAGCCTTGTGGCAGAGATATCTGCGCACTGGATCTGATGAAGATTATAGAACGCATCGCACCTTTTCGACTGAGGTTACACGTGAAATAAGGCGCTCAAAGGACAGTTATGAGAAGAGTGTTGTAGCTTCGGGGAACAGAAAGAGGTTTTTTAAATACGTGAGATCCTTTATGACTGGAAAAGTCGATGTACCCATGATTCGTAATAAGCTCAATAAGCTGTGCGATAATGCTGTTGAGGCCGCTGGTGTTTTGGCCGAGGAATTTGCCTCTTCCTTTTCCCTTGAGCCTGGTGGTGCTCTGCCAGACATTCGATTGCCGCGTTGTGAATCTGGTATTACCAGTGTTCAGATAAACGTAGAGCTAGTCCGAGATCATATAAAGCGAGTGAGGGTTGATGCTGCTCCTGGTCTGGATGGTTTATCTGGTTCATTGCTGGTGCAGTGTGCCGACGCCTTGGCTCCACCGTTGGCGGAGATTTTTTCCTGTTCTATGAAGACTTCGAGGATTCCTGGTGACTGGCTGGTGGCTTCGGTGACCCCTGTTTTTAAAAAAGGAGATAAGTTGTCCGCCAAAAATTATAGGCCAATTAGCCTCCTCTCTACCGTGTCTAAGGTGCTTGAGAGGATAGTCTACGATCATATTGTGCAATTTGCTTCTGTACACGAACTTATTCCTATAGTTCAACATGGTTTTCTCACTGGACGATCAGCTCTGACGAACTTGTTGAGCTGTGTTAATGAATGGACAAAAGCTTGGGATTTGGGATTGCCGATTGATGTGTTGTACTTGGACTTCACTAGAGCCTTCGACAAGGTTCCTCATCGGAGACTACTACACAAACTGCAACATCTGGGCATCCGAGGTGAGATTCTGTCTTGGATAGGAGCTTTCCTATCAAATCGATCATATAAGGTTAGAGTCGGTGAATCTTTTTCGGCAGATGTGCCGGTTACTTCTGGGGTGCCACAGGGATCCATACTGGGCCCTTTATTGTTTTTGCTATTCACTTCTGACCTGCCTAGTCTCCTTCGCTCTACATGCTCAATGTTCGCCGATGACACCAAGATCTATAACTATCCCATCTCCGAGGCTGGCAGTCTGCAGTGTGATCTGGATGTTATCTGTGAGTGGTGTAATGAGTGGGGTTACCCTGAGTATGGAAAAGTGCTGCGTCCTTCATATTGGGAGAAGAAATCCGCGTATGACATATTACCTTGATGGTGAACCCATGAAGGTAGTGGCCAGTCACTGTGATCTGGGCCTGGTGATCACCGAGGATCTGCAGTGGTCCGAACATATTTCTTATGTATGTGCAAAGGCTAAGCGATCAGCATACTTTATTTACAAAATGTTCAAGGGCGGTGATGTTAATACTATTCGGACCCTTCTTACCACATATGTGAGGCCCATCCTGGAGTATGTCGGTCCGGTCTGGTCGCCATCCACGGTGCGCGATGCATCCATGCTTGAGTCTGTTCAGAGGTGGATGACTCGTTTTCCCTATGGGCTTGATAGACCATCTTATACGCGTCGACTGGAAGTATTCAAACTAACCAGCTTCCGCGATCGACGCGAGAGAGGGGATTTGCTCCTGACTTACCGATCATTGCGAGGACATTTTGGAGATGGGATCAACGGTATGTTTAAGTTGAATTCAGGCCATCTTAGGGGACATAGATATAAGCTTTCGAAAGAGAGCTTTAGAACATCACAACGCCAAAACTTCCTCTCTAATAGAGTGTTTGACACCTGGAATCGTTTGCCGCCTGAGATTGTTGGAGCCGCTTCGGTCAACTGTTTCAAGAATTCCTACGACAGATGGAGAGCCGTTAATTAGTAGTTTTATTTAATTTGTCATGGTTTCATATTTTTATTCAGTATGTGAACATTTTAATTTTGAATTTATATTTCTTTTGAGTTTATAGACTTATGTCTCAACTCTTGTATTTGTATTAATAATAATAATAATCTATACTTCAAATATCTCAAGAATGGTGCAATTTAGGAGAAAAGATGATGAATGATTTTATCTGCAAAAAAGAATAATGATTCCAGGAAGTACAAAATAAGGACCTTTAGTTCAAGTGATATTTGTTTTTCATGCAATTCAACCAATCTGTAGAGTAGTAGTGAGAAACCTACAAGAAATGGAATAAATCTAATGATGCCAAAATATGCATGCCTGTTATCAAAAACCTTCTACGAAAGATCATTTCAATTGATATTATTGTTTGAATATTACAGGTGAAAATGCAAATATGAAATTTCAACACCCTATATCTTTTGAACGGGGCCAAATTTGGAAAAATGTCATAGGAAGAAAATGTTTCTTTCGGCGTCAAGAATCTATGGTTAAAATTAACACAGTGGTCAAAGACTCACCCTGTTTATGTGGGAGCTGTTTCAACGCCGATGCCTACTCACAGTGGGATTTTACTAAATAAAAAAAATAAATTTTTATTGGATGTCTACAGGTTCTTGTCTCCAATATTCCGCCATCATATCTCCTCATATTCATAATGAGGCATATTTATTCCTCAAAATGGTGGTGCACACAAAAAAGTAGGTATTTTGCAAAGTTACAAAAGAAGACTTAAAGGAAAATAGGCCAGCTTCAATCATTATTCATTATTATTGGATATTTTGTGGTATTTTTTTTCCTGAAATAAAAGATATAGATATTTTTCCATGTATTTCTCCAGTCAATTCAAAACATAGTCTTATGTTTAAATAAGTCAACCCATGTGTAGCCAACTCAATAATGCAAAAATATCTAAAATTGACAATTATAGTATTACACTTCTTGAAAGTATCAATAATACCTTGATTTATTCTAGAGAACACTGTTTTCTTTGATGAATAAAAGAGAGAATTTTTCATTCTTATCACAACATCAAACAATTCAAAAAAACGACAGAAGAATCAATCAAAAAATGAACTAGAATACGACACATGTGTTTCGAGATTTGTGTATAACACTTTTCTCTCATCAGGCATTCATACTTTTTTGTTTATTCACACTTTCAAGAATAGACTTGTTCAATTAAATAATTTGAATTATGGGAATAATTCCATTTCAAGTCAATTTCATTCTTTCATAATAACTCATTCTTCATAAAATCATGTTATGCAGTTGTAATTTTCTGTGTCGATTTGTTGACCGAGATAATAATAATAATAATAATAATAAGCCTTTATTTCCAACAGGCAATGAACACCCAATTACAGGAAATTAAAACATAGAAATTACAATAAAATGAGTATCATGAAAACCACCCTGCAATACAATGTAGGCAAAAGCGCGCTGATGAAACTGACAGAAAATGCATTGAGGCAGTTACATAAAACATAAAGAAACAGACCAATATACCATACATGATTCATTCATAATCAAAATAATATCAATCATTTTCAAGTGAATACAAATTACAAATATAACTCAGAGAATGAAAATGCAGATCACATCTGTCTGATATACTATTAACAACGGTGCAAGCGTATCTCATTGGTGACTGTAGAAGCAAATTAGTTCTAGGTGTATTTATATAAAAAAGACACTTCGTTCTGGCACCCCGGCGAGGCACGAGAAAATCGAGTTTACTCAGCAACTCAACACAGTCAAGTCCGCCAACCAGAAGACCATGCAGGAACTTGATGGCATGCAATCCTCTTCTGCATTCAAGGCTTTTCGAGTTGAATCTGGTTAACAAAATCTTATGATCATATCCTCTAGGAGGATATTGTCCATCCTCGCGAAATGAAAGCCACTTCAAAAAGCCTTCTCTGAATAGTCTCTAGACGGCGAACGTGACAGTCATATATAGGGCGCCAAATAAGGCACGCATACTCGAGCTTACTTCTCACCAAGGCATTGAACAGACGAATTATAGTTGCCGAATTCTCAAACAATCTTGCACCCCTCACAATAAAGCCATACATTTTACACGCTGACAATATCAGTTGAGTAATATGCGGTATGAATGAAAACTTTTGATCGAATACCACGCCCAGATCCCTGATCTCAGTCAGCCGGGAGAGACTTTCACCCTCAATACTGTAATACTTATATACGAGATAATACTTATGAGAGATATTCTTATATTTGAGGTTAGATTTTAGTATAATCAATTTCAAGCGACACTTAGGTCATCATTTTGGTCTTTCTAGCGGTCATCACTGGTCATTGCTGTTCAGCCCTTGATCATACCTTCGATGACCAAGACGAATGACCATAGATTATAGCTTGAATGCACGTTACCGAGGTTTTGGTCATCCGTGTTCGTATTACTTTGCGTTTAAATTTAAAAATTACCCCAATTGCGAAACAGCTTACTGAAAAGGATTACCTGCTTCGAAAAGATAGAATTAAGAAATGGGTCAAAGTTTACCGTCTATTTCTAATAATTTGCTGAACAATATCTCTGAATTCCTAGGGCAATCAAAGTTCCAGTAAAGTCTAAACTTATAATGGGTGATTTTTTTGTGGTTAGGATTTTCATGCATTAGTATTTGACAGATCACGCGTCAAAGAGAAAGATGCTCAGTATGCTTTGACATTTCATAATGAATAGACTTACTAACGAGCAACGCTTGCAAATAATTGAATTATATTACAAAAATCAGTGTTCGGTTCGAAAAGTGTTTCGCGATTTACGTCCGATTTATGGTCTACATAATCGACCAAGTGAGCAAACAATTAATGCGATTGTGACCAAGTTTCGCACTCAGTTTACTTTATTGGACATTAAACCAACCACACGAATGCGTACAGTGCGTACAGAAGAGAATATTGCGTCTGTTTCTGAGAGTGTTGCTGAAGACCGTGAAATGTCGATTCGTCGCCGTTCGCAGCAATTGGGTTTGTGTTATTCGACGACATGGAAGATTTTACGCAAAGATCTTGGTGTAAAACCGTATAAAATACAGCTCCTGCAAGAACTGAAGCCGAACGATCTGCCACAACGTCGAATTTTCAGTGAATGGGCCCTAGAAAAGTTGGCAGAAAATCCGCTTTTTTATCGACAAATTTTGTTCAGCGATGAGGCTCATTTCTGGTTGAATGGCTACGTAAATAAGCAAAATTGCCGCATTTGGAGTGAAGAGCAACCAGAAGCCGTTCAAGAACTGCCCATGCATCCCGAAAAATGCACTGTTTGGTGTGGTTTGTACGCTGGTGGAATCATTGGACCGTATTTTTTCAAAGATGGTGTTGGACGCAACGTTACGGTGAATGGCGATCGCTATCGTTCGATGCTAACAAACTTTTTGTTGCCAAAAATGGAAGAACTGAACTTAGTTGACATGTGGTTTCAACAAGATGGCGCTACATGCCACACAGCTCGCGATTCTATGGCCATTTTGAGGGAAAACTTCGGAGAACAATTCATCTCAAGAAATGGCCCGGTAAGTTGGCCACCAAGATCATGCGATTTGACGCCTTTAGACTATTTTTGTGGGGCTACGTCAAGTCTAAAGTCTACAGAAATAAGCCAGCAACTATTCCAGTTTTGGAAGACAACATTTCCGAAGAAATTCGGGCTATTCCGGCCGAAATGCTCGAAAAAGTTGACCAAAATTGGACTTTCCGAATGGACCACCTAAGACGCAGCCGCGGTCAACATTTAAATGAAATTATCTTCAAAAAGTAAATGTCATGGACCAATCTAACGTTTCAAATAAAGAACCGATGAGATTTTGCAAATTTTATGCGTTTTTTTAAAAAAGTTCTCAAGCTCTTAAAAATCACCCGTTATAATATGAATATTCAATAATCTCGATAATACCGAATTCTATTAACTTTGCAAAATCACTTGATTCTATCCAAAACTTACGAAATTTTCATTCATTAAATGCATTCTGAAAGTTTCTGATGACTTGCTTATTCGGTTCGACAGTTACTTTGCTCACGGGCAGAATCTATTTTGAGTATGGATTTTTATCAAAGAGATGAACGAAGTTTCGCCCAATAGTTGCCGACATTTTGGGCTTTGTATTAAGGTGAACATGACCACAAAAAAGGGTGTTAATATAGGTAGGTCTTTAATATATAGATTGAGGTAAAGAAAGCAGATGATGGTCCTCTTTGAATATTTTATTTAAAAAAATTAGGAAACATTAGGAAACGCGAGGTCAGATGACTGGCGCTCTTTTTAAGCTACCTTGAACATGTTCTATTAATTCTTCTTTTCAAAATTTTTTGATGAACCACATCCTCAGACGGTAATAATTATGTCTAACTTTATGGAAAAATTATGTATCGTTTTACTGATACAGTCCTAATGCAGTACATCAAATAATGAAACATTCAATTGGTCAAAAATATTAATTGCTAAAAAATTAATTGTGTATATATAAAAAGATGCCAGCACAAAAATGAACTCGTGAGGCAATAAAAATTATGAATCAAAAACAATAACATCCAGTAGTAAAAATATCTTCTATTATTTAGGAGTCGGACACAGGATATGTAATTTTCGAAATTGGTCAGTTTAATCCTCTTTTTCTGGAACATACTTGATTTTAATTACATAAAGTCTTTGTGAGTTTAGGTTTTATTTCTATGAGCTTTCAGTCTTCAGATCAAAACGATGATAGGTCTGATTTACAATTACTAAATATCATTTTTGACTACAATATGAAGAAGTCTTGATGATTAAGAAATTGTTTTATTTTTTAATTAAGGGTTAATTCCTGTTGAATGTTGTTTGATGATCCATATATCTTAGGATGATTCCTGTGGTTTCTAAATTATTATCCTCGTTATTGTTTCACACAAATGACATTTACATCATTTGAGATCACTGCTTCTTCTTCTCAATCAATTCAGAGTTATCCTAAAAGTCAAATAAAGTTGAACATTCTCTCAATGACTTCAATTTCAATTAATCTTGTTTGAATTATTTTATACAAATATACCTTTAGTTCCTGACTGATGCAATTTCCATCTGCTCATTTATTTCTTCTGAATATTCTGAATAACTTCATCATTATTGATTCCCAAGCTATTTCAATTTTCTAGAAACTTCACTTCACCATTGCTACGTTTTTTTTGTGACAAGAGGACTATTTTCTCGTTATTGGAAATCAGGAGGAATCTTATGGCCTATGGTTCCCAATCATTTTCATTTGAATTCTTTCTATTCACAAATTAATAATTAATTTTCTTTTGAATCTGTGAAGTCAATAATGACTGATTTATTTTGGAATGAATCTCAAAGTACGTTCTAACCCTAATTTTCATTCATTTCAATAATTTCTTGTTGTGTTTTATGATAATTTTGATAATTGATTTTTTTTTCAATGAATGATTGAAAATTGGACATTCTCTCGGATCTAACAATAATTGTTTTTCAAGTTTCAACTCAACTCAAGGTTTGCTATTGTTTACTATTTTCATGTTTGTAAGCATCTAACCCTACTTCTTCTAATGACCAGAATCTTCTGGTCATTCCCACTCCAACAAAGGGCTAATTCATGACATCACAGATTATTATGACCAAAGCCGCTTGAATGCGGTCCGTCATGACCAACAATGATCAGAGATGACCGGTCACCCTTGGTTTTTCGCTTGAAATTGATTTATATCAACCAACAGATTTCGAAGAAGCATTCGTTTCGTAAGCGACAGTTCACAAGTAAGTTTTAATCAAGAATTGTTTAAATTATTGTTGATCGAATATGCCTCTCGTAACACATGTGTCGTATTCTATTTCATTTTTGGTTAATTTTTCTGTAATTTTTTTGAATTGTTTGATAAGAATGAGAAGTTCTCTCTTATTCATCAAAGAAAATAGTGTTTTATGGAATAAATAAAGGTATCATTGATACTTTCAAGAAGTGTAAGACTAATATTGTCAACTTTAGATATTTTTGGTTTATTTACATTTTCAAGAACAGACTTGTTCAATTAAAAAAGTAGATAACACTCTATTTCAAAGTACAAAGCGAGTCTGTTCTGTTTTCAGTTGAAATGAATAAATTTGGGAAAAGTGTGAGCTTGCTGATAAACAAAAATTTAATATCCTTCTTCAAGAAAACCTTCAACTAATCACCATAGGGAAAATACAACAACTGATCTTAAAATGGTTCTTTCCTATTCATCTTTTCAATTCCAGCCATTTAATGATTTCTTCAATAATTTTAAAAAGGGCCGGTTTTTTAATGTCTAGTGTACCGATAATTCAGATTCAAGTGCTCTTTGAACCAAAGTTTCAGTGTTGAAATTTGAACTTAGCCGATATTGAATTTCCGCTAAGCTAGGTATCAAAACATCGATCGTAGTTTGGCGTCGAAATGTCCCAGTCGATTTGAATTTCCCGCCAGCTGCTAGTCCCAAAGAACGCTGTTAACGCGCTAGCATCGAACACGGTCAAAGAGATTAGCACTAGTTACCATTCTCTTGTTTATATGTATTCTCTGATTTGAACATCCACCAATTTTTTTCTGTTTGGGGGTTTCAAAAAGTGCTAATGTATGCGACGGATAGCAACAGCGAAGAAAAATTGAGGCAATACAGAAAGAAAAATAAAGAAAGAGTATTCAAGTATCTACAGACAATTAAGACCTAACTTTTCATGTCGTATCCGTTTGTGCATTCTGGATGGATAAAAGTCTTTTGAACATTGACCGTAATAAACAGTCAGTTCAGTAATTTATGGTTTTCATATATTATCAAGAAAAAAGTCTTCTTCAATAGTTATTTTCATTCTTCCTCACATTTTCAAATCTTATTGGTGAAACCAAAATAATTGAAAATCACACATGCTAGAGATATATTACAGAAATTTCAATTGAATTCAATCTAAAATTATATTCCTAAGTTGAATTCAACATACAAATGTTGCATCAACTATTCACGTTATTAGCAACAACGGTGGTATATTATAAACAGTTGAATAGGTTAGTGTTTTTAAGATATTGTATAACATTGTGTGATTGATCGGCACTCAACATACCTTATAATGAGACACTTAAAAAAATAAGTCTATGATTTGCATATTTTGGACATTATGATAACATGATTCACGGTACTTGTGGAGTGGCATAATTCACATCTTGGAGGTGATTCATTTTTAAGAAGGAAATATTTGTGAGTTTTGTATGGCCGAGACAGAGAAGACACTTTAGTTTGGTATTGGCGATTTGATGGATAACATTGCCATATTTGAGAAATTGGTTTCATATTGCAGATTTTCAATTCGAATTTATTCCACTCGGATTGACACAGGGTTATTGATGTTCGGTCGATATAGATCTTCACATGTGCACTCACTAGTTCATTTGAACCTGAATTTTTGTTGTTATAGTATAGTATAGGATGTTTTTCGTGCGCAGGTGTCAACCTTTTCATTATCTGAGATGCCAATATGAGATGGAAGCCAAAAAAGGACTACCTCTATGCCTCGTTGTTTAACTATAAAAAGTTGACTCTTGATATCCTGGGCTTTCTGGTGCTTGCTATATAATTATTTCAGTAATAGGGGTAGTACTGAACTAAGCGTATTGGTAAAGATAACGATTCATTTCTCTCATTGGCTAAAGGTGTCAGTCTATTTAACGACCAGGTATATCGCAAGCAAATCTGCAGATGAAATGCTGGTATATGCATGTAGCTGGAACAAGTGATAGGGAGTGTCCTTAATAAAGATAACTGCAAGCAGCTTCGATAGGTATCCAATCATTAAAAAATGCTTAATCGTATTTCAATGATTTTAAGCCTATCCCCCTGCGAAGGCCTATCCCAGCAAAACTGGGCCCATTAAGTACCATTATTCTGTGATATTGGTACTTTAAAAGCATGAGAAGTTGTTGAACTATGCCAGAAGTGATGGCAACTCTTTTTTGTATTTTGGAGTTGAATGTTTGAGTAAATCTCTGAGAACTGATGTTCCCATTTTCAAGTCTTTTTTGTGTAGCTTAAGGTAATTGCAGGAAGCTGAGTTATTTGTTGACGAGAAATTCTTGGAAATCGAACTCGTTAAAATTATCATTTGAGCAATATCACTCATTTGTAGTTATTTTTCTTCGCAACGTTTCGACAGACATCCTATGTCGTTCTCAAGGTAAAGATTAGCTCTTTCAAAAGTTGGCAATTTCAGAAAAATTTTTATTTTCCATAAATGTCAATAAACAGACTACGAACAGCAGATAAAATATTATCTGTGGTTTGAACACTTCTTCAAGTTACATCGAACAATTGGCATCTAAACTTCCGGCATCTCAATTGATGGTGCACTTATGAGATCAAGAGTGATATTCATGAATGCTGCCTCTTTGATTTTTTTTGTAATTTTCTGACTTCAGAGATATAGAGTTTTCGTTCCATTTCATCAGGTACCATTTCGTACCATTTCATCAGGTGATTTTCATCCACAGCATGTTGAACCAACTTGGATTTATCGGTGTCTAATACTCGAGAAAGCTTCTGATGTTCCTTTATTCTCACTTTCAATGAGCATTTGTTTCTCCGATATAAGATCTTCCGCACTAGCATGATATCACATATAAACAGTTCTTCGTTCTTGGATTCGGAAAAAGTTATCAATGGAATTGATTGTCGGGCTTCAGGAAGGCAGAACCGGACTTTGAAAATTTCTACCAAAAAAATTCAAAGTTCAACAAAAATTGAAAAATGCGTTGTCGCACCATCTGACGATATTGAGGTTGTTAATTTCGATATTAAAAATACTCTGTTATCAATGGAATTGATTGTCGGGCTTCAGGAAAAGCAGAACCGGGTTCTGCCCTTCCTGAAGCCCGACAATCAATTCCATTGATAACAGAGTATTCTAAATATCAAAATTAACAACCTCAATATCGTCAGATGGTGCGACAACGCATTTTTTAATTTTTGTTAAACTTTGAATTTTTTTTGGTAGAAATTTTCAAAGTCCGGTCCTGCTTTTCCTGAAGCCCGACAATCAATTCCATTGACAATAGAATATTCCGAATATCAAAATTATTAACTCCAATATCGTGAGATGGTGCGACAACGCTTTTTATTATTTTTTATGAACTTTGCATTTTTTCCAATCCCTCCGTACCCTCCCTGAAGCGCGACACTGGATTTCATCGATTCTAATGATTATTCAAGTCATAAATATCACTTTAAATTCATTAAACATATGCGACAACGTCTTCTCAGGAATTCGTCTTACTCTATCGAATAGCCCATTCCAAAGATTCAAATTCTATTTGTAGCACCTCAAGCGCATGGCAATGGATCACGCCGAACATTTTAAATCATATATTTCCTTTATTATCTAATAATAACAACTCAAAGAGTCTACTGTTGAAATTCAGAAGCAAATAATTTCTTAGAGCAAATTTTCAGCCGGGATCAATAGTTACAGCATGCGCAAGGCACCGTCCGCTAAGCGATAAAAGTGATGCTGGAAATCGTTGCTGGATTCACAGCCGTTCTTCGGCATATGACACTGTGCGGAAAGATGGATTAATTTTCAAACTCTATACCCATCTGAAGTGTGTGAAGATGGTACGTTTATTAGAAAACATGTTATCTGATAGAAGATTTCGTGTTTTTATTGACAATAAAAGTAGCAATGCCAAAACATTGAAAAACGGTCTTCTTCAAAGATCAGTTTTAGCTCCTTTACTTTTCAATTTATATCTAAGTGGTTTACCCACGACATCATCTCAGAAATTTGTTTATGTCGACGACATTACTATTGCTTACCAACATTCGGATTTCCATACTCTGGAAAACATACTGTCATCCGATTTGGAATTTTTAAAGAATTATTTTATTGAGTGGCGATTAAGTCCAAATCCCAACAAAACGGAGGTATATTGTTTCCATCTGAATAATCATGAAAATTAGAGGAAATTAGCTATAACTTTCAATGATTCTCCTATCGAACATAATTTCTATCCAAAATACTTTAATAAGGAGTTAAATTAGATTCATCTCTCAATTACAAGGCTCATTTAAATGATCTGAGCCTCAAACTGAAAACAAGGAATAATATTATTCAAAAATTAGCTGGTCTTGGAGTGCTGATGCTTCCACTCTTCGCACAGCATCTCTAGCCCTAGTTTTTTCTGCAGCTGAGTATTGTTGCTTTGTTTGGTTAAATAGATATATACACAAAAAATTGATGCACAATTGAATACATCCATGAGAATAATTACTGGCACCACAAGATCTACACCGGTTCATTGGTTACCAGTTTTGTCTAATATAGTCCCTCCCCATATTCGCAGACAGACTGCAGCTCTAAATTCTTGAAACAAATATTATTCTTTTCCCAATTTATTCCCAATTATTTCATATTTTCCACAAAATAGAATTCCCAGATTGAAGTCACGTAAACCATTATGGCATGATACGTTCTTCAATATGAACATAAGTGATAAAGAATTATGGAAGACTGACTGGAATTCTTACGAAATAATGTTCAATAAGTATCTCTTTTCTGATCCTTCTGAAAAAATTCCTGGTTTTGATCTTCCAAGAAAAATTTGGACAGTTAACTTAATTGTTTGAGAACAGGTCATGGTCGTAGCAATAGTTGTCCCATATATAAATTTCAAGATGACTTTAGGGCTTTTCATGATGTTTCCGATTCTTTCTTGGAATGGGTTATAAATTTCAAACGAATATGATACGTATTTTTGTTATTAGGTTCTTTTTTCTGCTTTTGTCTTTTTATTTCCAGATTCAATGTGAGCAAGTTGAAGAAGTCTCTATCTCCATCAATAGAAGACAACTCTTGAAGAAAGAAGTCCCTGAAATATATTTCAGCTTATTTTTATATTTTCACACTTAGACGGGGAGACAGGGTTTTTTTACTGGGGTTTTTCCCTAGGATTTCACGTTATACGCAAAATTGTATAACACCCCCTCACAAACCCATGATCTATATGCTTTATTGTTTGCTTACTAAATATTGTCAGCCAAAAGTTCAAAAGAATATATATATATATATATAAATATGTATTTTCTTGTGCTATATTATATATTATTCAGAAGTAGTCTTTTTGGGATTAGAGCACGGGATCAAAAATTAGGACTTCATCTATTTTTTCTATATTAATCAACTACATATGTTTCAGCGTATACTAAGCCTTTTTACGTGCTACAAACATAGTGACAATCACATCTGTCCAACAATTCATCTTAAAATCAGAAAATTAAAATCATGTTCTTCAGAAGAAGAATGATTCTAGTTGACAGCGTTCACAACACAATGAACATGATTTTAATTTTCTGATTTTAAGATGAATTGTTGGACAGATGTGATTGTCACTATGTTTGTAGCACGTAAACTTGAAAAAGGCTTAGTATACGCCGAAACATATGTAGTTGATTAATATAGAAAAAATAAATGAAGTCCTAATTTTTGATCCCGTGCTCTAATCCCAAAGACTACTTCTAAATAATATATATATATATATATATTCTTTATAACAGACGTGTTCAGTCCCGGTACATGCAATATGCTATCTGAGACCCTAATGATCCAGATGGTTTTTGCGTGTATATATGTGGAAAATCTGCTTTAAGGAAATATAACTCCTCAGGCAACTTTAGAGGGGAAAAAATTTTTTTCATTCCAAAAAGTGATATAGTACTTGATTCACGTTTCGAAGCCCGATATCCTGAACCGACTTTTCATTCCCACATATACGTCGACGGGATGTTCTCCAAACCTTTTCAGTCCCTGCGATGTTGTCAGATCGTCGGGACTGACCGCGTCGGTTAGTTATACCGCAAATAACTCTAATTGCATATCTTATGTTGAGAAGTGACTGACGAGGATCTTTTACTTTTTTCAGTAGAAGGTCACATGAAATGTATCCACTGAATTCTCCCAAAATATATCGCTTCTTACAACTTATACAATCCCAACAGAGAGAACCGTCGTATAGAAGATTGCTTCATTTAATTCTTCGAACCGGACCGATAATCAAATAACTCATCTTCACTGGTAATTGAGAAATATTTGCAGTTTTTCAGTTTGTTTCCGATATTTTGTAAAAAAATTTGACGAATGCCGATATAAAACTAGATCTTTAAGATATCATTTACGAAGAGAAAACATCAGAGAGATAACATCTTCAAATTACTCATTTTTTCATCTGGATAACTAGAAGTATTCGGGCTTCTAGAAAATTCATTAGGTGTTAAAGTTTTTTAATGTTCAATGTTTCAAATAATTTAAGTTCTTCAGAAGTGCTTTATAGGCACTCGGAATGCCCTATTAAGTAAGTAAGTAAGTAAGTAAAGTAAGTAAGTAAGTATTTATATTCCTAAGCTGTATCGGAAAAAATTGTTTTATTGGGATAAAATTAAATGACCTTATTTATATCTTCATAAACCCAATCGATTGGAAATATTTTTGACTCGCTAGTCGAAAAGTTTATCTGTTTTGATAGAACAATAGCTTGCTGTTCTACTTGAAACAACCAAGCAATAGTTATAAACCCAAATATCATTAATATCCTGGAACCAAATGCAATAACCCTCGTAATTCTTTTAGGATTTATCAGGAAGATCGCATCAAACCGTTTGAAATTTGCATTTCCTATGGGGATATCTCACTCTACCGAGACCAAGAAAGTTGTCATAAATGTGAAATTGTATTAAAAAAACAAACAAAATCTCATAGTGATACCGTTGGTTTTTGTGACCAGCATGTTGGGATATATTCAATTTTAAAACTCGTTAAAGGCCAGAGCGCTGACCCTTGGACCCTGAGTAGGTAGATGATTAACAAGGGATAAATACAGTTCAGTTTCACCCGTATTTATTCAAAATTTGAAAAATCATATCTCGGAAACTATTGGTTTGTCAAAGTCAAAAACGTTATTGGTGTATACGCCTGATAAAAGTGCACCATAAAAAATTTTTTATTTGAAAAATTTTATTTTGTTACTTCGAAACTATTCTACCAATTTATCCGGATAACGAACTCAGCCGAGATATTTATAACTCAAATCTACTCTGAAAATTTCAACTCTAGCTCTATCGTATTCACGGAAGTATTTGATATTCAAGATTGACGGAGTCAATCCTCCTAGAGGATGTGATAATAATTATCTTTATCAGCGACTGAATTATCCAAGTTTAAGTCTAAGAATAACTTAAGGATCAGTTATGTTTCTGTACAAGATCTTAAATAATAAAATCGACTGTGCCGAAATTCTCAGCAAATTAAATTTCCACCTACCATGTTTCAATTCGAGAAATGCTTCAGTTTTTAAATGTGAAAGAGCTAGAAAGAATATCCTGCCTAAGGCTCCAATAAATTTAATGTGTAATAACTTATATAATTATAGTAGCTGTACCTGCTTTTTCGTGCTCTCAACAAACTTTTATGAAAATTGCACTTGGACATCTGTCCGATTCATAGTAAAATTTTGATTTTATGTAATATATGTATGTAGGTGGTTATGGAGCAGTTATTCTTAATAGTAACATTCATATCCCTGTATAGTGACTTGTCCTGTAAATGGATTTTCTGTTGGACAATAAAGCTATTATTATTATGATTATTAGAAATTTTGTTTTCAATATTAAAACCAGATTAAATTATGTGGGAAAAAAGTGATAAGAATCAGTATTTACTGAAAAAAAAATTGTAGTTAAGATTTGAAGATGACGAATGAGAAAACCATTCAATTTCTAAAATCAATTCACCTTTAAATCTTAAATTCAGTAAAAAAGCGAGGCAGGGATTTTTACGCGCTTATTCCTAGTTGAACAGCGAGCTATCGTTTGTTCAAATGCCTGTAACTTTCGAATCTCGAATGATTGTCCATTGTCCAGATATCTGGGCCAAAAACGTCGGATAGTTCTGCATTAATTATGCATTTAGAATTTCGTTTCCTCAACATTTCCTAACATACTAACATATTCACCAGATAAACTTGTAACCAGGAAGATGTTCGGATAGCGTTCAAAGAAAGAAATTTATCAAATTTCATAGAAACCTCTTCTAAATACTTGATATCTCGTAAGATATTCATCAGCATTAAGAATAAGCACGCTGATGCTCATGACCTCACGTCAGAGCTTTTCTAAATTTTTTAAGATCCATCCAATATTCCTGTACATTTCCCAAATAAAATTTTGTCCAGATTCATTTCATTTCGGTGAACATAAAAAAAAATTCGGAAAAGTCAAATTCAGAAAAATATCGAAAATTTTCCGTAACGACTCCCTATAAAGGGTGATTGAAATTTCCATGACTGTTATGAATATGATTAGTAAGTCAGTTGTTATCCAAAGAATGATAATAAAATTTTTATGCGAAAAATTTTCCAGGTAGTTTTCTTCTAACGACGAGCTATTGTACCCCATTTTTATGATTTTCAACTATACTCGTTTGAAGAATGAAATATCAGAGAGATGAGATCATATTTTCGGTCCGCTTGGAAGAAATGAATAAACTATCTTCTGGAGGGCGGTCTCCTATATCGGGTTTGTATAAGTTGTAGAAAAATGAGAATTTCGGGTTTATACACAAGGCACAGCGTTGCCAGATTTAGGGATTGGAGACGTTGATCGAGTATACCGTTTACATACAGCAAGACGAGGTCGCCGGAAGCGCCCTCGCACTGGCCGTTCCCCGAAGTATTTCTGTATAAAATATGATGTTTCACCGACTTTTCGAACCCGGCTCAAAATTCATATCTAACACCCCCTGACCCCCCTGATTATGATTCCATGATTTGGACCGAAAAGTCGATAGAGTATACCGATTTGGGTCTGTGTAGGCGGTCAAACAAATCATATATAGTTGGTGCATATCTTCTCATGTTGTATTGGGTTCAAATTGATTTTCTGTTATTTGTTTTGCTCTTTTCAATGTCTTTCTGGGATAACCAATACTTTTGAGTGTTTTTGTGATGTTATTTATTTTCTCATTATTGTCCTGTTGGGTAAAGCTTATAGGTAGAGCACGTCACAAAAGAAAACTGCAAAATGCCTACTACGAAAAATTATATGAATATCTTTTGAAATCTCGCTGACAGACATCATTAAAAATACACACAAAAAATTAATTTGTTGAAACGTTGGTTACAAGAACAATACGAGGGTTGCTTTTTTTATATCGGAATTAGAGAACAAAAAAAAATACTAATCATCGAAAATCGCTTTATTGTTTTTCAAAATATTTCCCATTTAAATCTATATACTTTTGCATGCGTTCGAACCACTTCAAAGCACTCTGCCACTCTGATGGGGTATTAGTTCAGTCCATCTGTTGAAAAATAAATCGTTTTGACGGTATAATTACCCGCTCGATGAATTTTGGTACACTTGTTGAAAATGGTGTAACTTAGCGGTTTTTTGAAAAACTCAAAAAAACTCAAAAAAAGTAAAAAAAATGCATTTTTCTCGAATTGTATGCATCGTAAAGAAAATTTTATTGAACAAAAAATGTAGAGAACATTGCGATCTACATTTTTTGTCATTGGTGCAATGCTGCACGACTAAAAGCGCACAAAGTAGGTGGCGCTAAAGTATCAAAAAAAGTGTTTTTCATGTTTTTCGCCCTGAAAATGTTGTTTTAATGCAAAAGTTTGAATGTGAGAGTTGTTCCTTACATTATTATCAACAACTTTTAATTAAACATTATTTTTGTACAACTTACCATTTTGAAGCTGCAGCTTGCAGAAGAATGAAAAATCCAAATATACTGTTGTACGCAGTATGAGTACACATCGGTGCAAGTTTAAATCAAGATTTTACTAATTTGATTTTTCTTAGCAATTAAACTTTAATAAATGAAATTTTAATTTGTTTTTGACAAGTATTATCCATTATTTGATTTTTTGAGTCGCATTCTGTTATGAATTATTTTGTTGAACTCTCAATGTTATCAACAAAGACAATTTTTAATGTTTTTCAGTTTTGTTTTTGATTTTTTAAAAATGTCATCAATTAAACAGATTAGGGCAGGTGACCAAACCGGCCCTTTTGTTAGAACTATGCCAACGTCGCCGGAGAAAGTCACAATAGGACCGAGAAAACTACCGTTAGCAGAACAGTGCTGTATATGCAGCGCTATGTATTACTATAACTTGTAAATGGTGAGTTGTACGAAAAAATGTTGAGATAAAAGTTGTTGATAATAATGTAAGGAACAACTTTTACATTCAAACTTTTTAATACTTTAGCGCCACCTACTTTGTGCGCTTTTAGTCGTGCAGCATTACCAATGACAAAAAATGTAGATCGCAATGTTCTCTACATTTTTTGTTCAATTAAATTTTCTACGATGCCTACAATTCGAGGAAATTGCATTTTTTTACTTTTTTAGTTTTTTGAGTTTTTCAAAAACCGCTAACATTTCAGCGAGGCCATCGCAAAGGTAGCTTAGTTACATCATTTTCAACAAGTGTACCAAATTTTATCGAGCTGGTAATTATACCCGCACCAAATGTACAGATTGACTGAACTATATCAAAAAACATGCATTCTGAACGCATCAACCACTTCTTCAGGTGTCGCAAACCGTTGACCTCTCATTTTATTTTTTGCGTACGGAAATGAAATGAATTTATTCGGTGCCAAGTCAGGACTTCACCGCCGATGACTCGTCAAATCGATGTTTTGAGTGCTCAAAATGCAGTTGATTGAGCAGATGTGAGTGAGCTACCATGGTCGTGATCAAGGGTGATCCGTTTCGGCTGTTGGTTTCCCTGATTTTTTAGAAGACAACTGGAAAACAAATAACATACACTCATAATTGACTGTTCTGCGTTGTTCTAGTGGTACGATTACGACATATCCAGTTTTTCCGAACAAACAGGCGACCATTTGCTTGGAAGTGCCTCGAGCGCGAACAACTTTTCTTGGATATGGCTCATCATGAAACACCCATACAGTCGACTGCTGTTTACTTTTGGGCATATACGCGCAAATACAGAATTCATTTCCTGTCACGATATCATAGATATGATTCGCGATCGTATTTTTGGAGCTTTTTTTTCGACCAATCAACCCGAGACTTTTTTTAAGCGATTGACAAATTGTGGGAACCCAATGCGAACAAAAATTTTTGACGGTCAAATGTTCATGCAATACTGAATGTATGCTGGTCCCACTAATACCTTACGTTGTCTGAATCTCACGATAGGTCACATGACGATCTCACAATATCAGTTGGCTCACAACATCAACTGTTTTCGGAACAACAACTGATCTTGAACGCCCTTCACAAAATTCGTCTTGGAATAAACTACAACCTCGATGGAATTCACTATACCGTCGATAAACACTGCTCCTTAATGGAGCTTCATCGCCAAAAATTGAATTAAGTTGTTAACAATAATCGCACGAAAATGTTCACAATTTAATTGCATTTTTTCAAGATACTGTAAACAACACAAGTAGCGGTCATATGTCAAAACGTTCTGACTACGGATAACCTCAAAAATGTCAAGCTTTAGGATAGAGCGGTCAGTTGGCAGATTGCAACACTGAGGTTGTCCAATGCCGAAATATAAAGAGGTAACCCTCGTAATAGATGATGGTTATTGCCTAAACAATAATTTTTCACGAGTTCCATCATCAACAATTTCTTGTCAGCAACAAAAAATTAACTCGAGAACTAGGAAAATTCACGAAGCACACTAGTTGCGAGGAATCTAAAAATATATGTTTACGTTACAAATTAGACGACCCTGTTCAAATTCCTAAATACACTGGGAATATTCCATTGAATTAATCCTGATTCAAATTTTCTATCTGAGTATTCGAGTTTGAGTTAATCCATCCTGGGTCTGATAGCTATTGTCCCCAATATCATCAGATAAAACGTCCAGATCCCTAAAACTCACCTGAATTAAATCGCCGAAAGAACCCCCGGCAGCAGTGAAATTCAAGAAACATAAAAAAGGCATTTGCCTCTCTGTGGGCCTTTTAATTTCCAATTCATATGTATGGCCGACCTCGCCATAGTAGGTTGTGTTGCAGGCTGAAACGAGAAATAATGGCATTAGAAAATTGTGAGGTACAATGAAACATGTGAAATATCATTCGTAATTCTAGAGCATTGATGAACAAATAATTGGGGTCATTAATGCAAATTTTAACACAGCGATGCTGGAAACCTAAATAATTATTCAGCGATTGAAAATGTAGAAAAGCTTCGACGTGAGGTCAGGAACATTCACACGCTTGTGAAAATAGATTCCATTCCTGTTCTGCTAGTTGTAATCGCAGATGTTGATTTGATATCCAACTAGAAACACTTCAGAAGCAACCATGAACAACTTGCATTCCATAGTCTGCTATGTTTGACAAAATAGCCAAACGAAATCATAAAATACAAAATGAAAAAAGCACACAGTGAGGTGAGAAGCTAATATGCGTTTGCTCTGAAGTATTTTTCCGTTAGCAAACAATAAAGCATGTAGATCAGAGGTTAGTGACGGAGTGTCATACAATTCGGCGTATCACATAAAAGCCGAGGAATAAACCCCAGTAAAAAACCCTGGTTCCCCGCCTAAATGTGAAAGTACAAAAATAAGCTGAAATATATTTTAGGAGTTCCTTCTTCAAGAGTGGTCTTCTATTGATGGAGACAGAGACTTCTACAAGTTGTCGACATCGAATTTGGAAATAAAAAGTCAAAAGCAGAAAACAGAACTAAATAACAAAAATACGTATCATATTCGTTTGAAATTTATAACCCATTCCAAGAAACAATCGGAAACATCATGAATAGCCCTAAAACCATCTGGAAATTTGTATATGGACAACTATTGATGAGATAGAGTAGGTATTGTTTCTTCTGCTTCTCCACATTCACAACTTACGCTTGGAACTGAGTTCCATCTGAATAGCATGCTATCGGTACGACCATGACCTGTTCTGAAACTATTTAGAACTTTCCAAATTTCTCTTGAAGATCCAAACCAGGAATTTTTTTCAGAAGGATCAGAAACGAGATACTTATTAAACATTTCGTAAGAGCTACACTCAGTCTTCCATAATTCTTTATGGCTTATGTTCATATTGAAAACGTATGCCATGATGGTTTACGTTATTTCAATCTGGGAATTCTATTCTGTAGAATATATGAAATAATTGGGAATAAATTGGGAAGAGAATGATATTTGTTCCAAGAATTCAGAACTGTAGTCTGTCTGCGAATATGGGGAGGGACAATATTAGACAAAACTGGTAACCAATGAACCGGTGTAGATCTTATGGTGCCAGTAATTATTCTCATGGATGTATTTGATTGTACATCAATTTTTTTGTGTATGTGCACTATTAAACTAAGCAAAGCAATAATACTCAGCTGCAGAAAAGACTAGGGCTAGAGATGCTGTGCAAAGAGTGGAAGCATCAGCACCCCAAGACGATCCAGCTAATTTCTGAAGAATATTATTCCCAGTTTTCAATTTTAGGCTCAGATCGTTCAAATGAGCCTTGTAGTTGAGACATGAATCTAATTTAACTCCTAAGCATTTTGGATAGAAATTATGTTCTATAAGAGAATCATTGAAAGTTACAGCTAATTTCCTATATTTTTCATGATTATTCAGATAGAAACAACATACCTCACATCGATTTTTTCCTCTTTTCAAAATACCTATTACTTCAGCCTTACGAAATTCGGAAGGAAAGTTTCCTGAATTCAGAATATTGTTATAGAAAGACAATAATCAAGACAAGGCCTTATTTCCTGAATGTTTGATGAATTCTGGATAAATTACGTCAAAACTTGCTGCTTTTCGAGATTTGGTAGATTTGATTGCAGCCCTCAATTCATCTATATTGAATGGATGTGACACATGTTCTAAAGTAGGAGCCGATCTCCTGAATATGTGTAATTTTTCTTCATATTCCTTACTTTAGATTGGGATATATTGACTGATTCAGATTCAGATACATCAACTAGTCGGCGAGCGATTAATCTTGGATCAATTATTGATGATGATGAGGCAAGGGGAGTAGCTTTACCTAATTTTCTCAATATATCCCATGAACTCCTACTCGAATGTGTGAAATTCATTTTTGATACAACACTATCCCATTTCTCTTTTCGGCTTGTATTGATAGAATTCATAAACCTTTCACATTTATCAACGGATGGTGATTTTTGATAGTCCTTGTACAAATTATCGGTTTCTTTCGACCAACCTGGAATATAATCTTTCCGGAAACCTCTTGGAACAGACTTTTTACTGCGGCTTTCACAACACCTAAGAATCTGTGATAGTTATCTTGAGTGGGTTTAATCCATCTAATATCACTGTCTACCTTCTTATGATTTATCTGAATCTACTGGTACTGAGAACTATCCACATTTTTTGCGGTTTGTGGGTTCCACAAGTCCTCATACGTCACATTCAACACCATGAACTATCTTTCCGTTCATTGGAAACGAAAAATCGATGACTCAAAACTCGAATTGATATAGAAAAACTCTAAAACTATTTGACAAATTCCTTAAGAAAATATTTCTAACATCGATGTCTAATGAGACATTCTAGGCTTCTATATGAAACCAAAATTTTTAACCATTAACATCTTCATATATCGCAGAAGCTTCTTAAAATATAATTGTACAATGCGGAGAATGGAGAATTAGAAGCCCAGGAAGAAAAAAAAACGAAAGCATTTAGAATAAATAAAGGGAAGAAGGGTAAAATGATTATAGCCCAAATTCAGGATTGGGATCAGAAGCAGAAAATCATGAGATCAAAAACAAATTGATGGGAAAAGAAGTATCATTTGAGAATGATTTAACATGGAAAGAACTGAAATTGAAAAAGAATAGAGAAAGCAAGCAAAGAAGAAAACGAAAAAGAGTCGGAAGTTGAAATCGGGTACCAAAAATGTAGGAAGATGGTCAACTTTATATTTGGGGTGAGGAAAATCAAGGAATGAAGAAAAATATAAAGTAGTTCGGAAGGCAAGCAGCTTTTCTTCATAAAACTGTAAGATATGATAGGAAAGGAAAATATGCGGTTACGACATCGCAGAGAAAAAAAAGGATAATAGAAATACAACAGTACAGAGATATAAAATCATGTAAGAGGAGGAATAAAGGATTGTAATTGAAACTAAAAATTTTGAATACAGCAACTTGGAATGTATGGTGGTTGAATGTTAAGAATTGGATTTGATTATGGAATTTGGAAAATATGGTATAAATATATTAGCAAAAATGGAGACAAGACAAGCATGGTGTGGGATGTATCATACACAAGAAAATGGTAAATGGTGTCGACAAATGGAAAGCATATTCAGAGAGAACACTTATGATGAAGTTTGAACGCTAAACAACGGGAACAATAATATTAATAATACCCTATGGACCAAATGAGGATGTAAAGGCAGAAGATAAGGACACCTGTTGGAAAGATATAAACTTGGTGACAGAAAAACGGACGGGAAAGATTATTATATGTGGTGACTTGAATAGAAGAGTTGAGATAGGAAGGGATAAAAGTGGAATCGTAGGGAAATAGGGAGAAGAAAAAAATAATTGAAATAAAATTATAGATTGTTGTAGAAACCATTATATGATTGTAGCAAATTCCTTTTATGAACATAATGACAATCATACGTATACGAGGCAAGGATGCAATGAAAACGAAAAACCGATAATCGATTATTTGATAATATAAAAAGAAAACAAGGATCTAAACGATGTTAGAGTATACAGAGAGTCAGAGATAGGGAGTGATCATTACATGTTGGTAGCACAAATGAAGAAACGGGGAGGTAGGAAAGGATATGATACTGAAAAGTATGAAAATATCAGCAGTTACAAATTGAATGTGGTAGCACAATAGTTGATAAAAATGGAAAATGTATATATTGGTGATCAGAAGATGTAATAGAAAAAGTGAAGAATAAAGAGGAAGCCTGGGATGAAAACTCAATGAAAAGAAATCCAGAAAATTATGGAAGATACAAAGATCAACGTGAGATAGCGAAGAAAAAAGTGAAAGTAAGGAAGAAAAAAGCTAGAAAATGATTTGAAAGAAGTTGCAGAAAAATGCCAAGGATAATCGGAAGTTTTTTTATAGGGTTCTGAAAAATATGAGAAAAGTGAAATCGACCACTACAGTAACTATAAGGAACCATAAGAATGAAATATTAGTTGCGGAATCGAAAATTATGGAAAGATAGAAGAAACATTTCATGGAATTATTGGATTGAAAAGAAAACGAGGAATAGTTGAATCATTTCGAATATATCGACTCAGAGGATTAACTACATAACGAAGAGTAAATAAAGATAGAAGAGGTGAGTGAAGCTATCAGAAGACTCAAATGTCCTGGACACAATAAAATGACGCCATAAATGATTAAAGATATGAGGAATCAAGCACTCAAAATACTCGGAGAAATATGTCCAAGAGCTTGAAGCACGAAGCAAATTCCTAATGTTGGAAAATAGCGATTATGTTGCCCATTCATAAAAGTAGAGATACTAGAGACAGCACAAATTGCAGGGAAATAAAATTATTGAGCAATGTAATGAAGGTATATAATGCAATTTTGGAGAACAGACTCAGAAAAAGATATAGAACAAACATTGGACACAACGCAGAGTGGATTTCTGCAGTGGAGAAGTGCACCCGACAATAAATTTACCATCAAGCAGATAATTGAACAGGCGCAAAAAATTAGAAAAAACGTTTACTCCGTGTTCATAGATCTGGTAAAAGCATTTAAACCAGTGGAAATACAAAACAGTGGGAAATATTGAGAAAGAGAGGACTGCACTAGGAACTTCAGCAAGCCATAGAGAGGCAGCTGAAAATATACGGAATGGAAATTAACAAGAGGAAGGGGAATCACGCAGGAAGAGGAAGAGCTAAGAATTCAGATAAATGGAGAACTATTCAAACAAGTACAGCAGTTCACGTATCAAGTAGTGAAAATCGACGGCAATGGAAAGCAAAAACAAGACATAGAAGGTAGTATCGACATAGCGAATAAACTATAATAATAATATAATAATAATATGCATTAAATGGAATGTTCTTGAGGAAAAAGCAAATCAGCATGAAAACGAAGATGAAAATGTATAAAACAATATTCAGACTTGTTCTGACGTACGGATACGAAACATGGAACACAACGAGAAGAACTTTAAGCCAACTGCAAACAAAGGAAATGAAGTTTTTAAGGGCGGGGGTGATAACAAGAGTCTACTGAGTGAAGAATAAAAACGATGAGAGAGAGAGGCGGATAAGATGGTGGGGACACTTGAAGCGTATGGAAAACGATAGACATGTTAAAAAGGCATGGGAGGCGAGGATAGAAAGAAAGCAAAAAAGAGAAAGACCACAACAGACTTAAGATGGGGCCATAATGAGAGAAATACAGAACTTGAAAGAAGCGGAAGAGTAAGTGACTAACAAGGTAGAATTGAAGAAATTCATCAGAACATACATCTAGTTTTAATTATTGGAATGTATTTTTGTTAAGTTCAAACACTGAAAAGTATTATGTATATAGATTATTTATATATACATCTCTAATATAAAAATGAATCGCAAAATGTGTTGGTAAGCGCATAACTCAACAACGCCTGGACCAATTTGGCCAAATCTTTTTTTAAAATGTTCCTTGAAGTTCAAGGATGGATTTTACGGCGAGAAAAATTAGAATTATTGCTGGAAAAACCCTAAAAATAGCCCTTTTCTTTTTCCCATACAAATGATTTCTAATTAAAACGTATTCAATTTGAGCTTTATTGCTATGGTATAAAGTTCATATCAAATTACAAGCACTCACTGTTGTCTAAGCAATGTAGGTGTGTTCCTAGCGTCAAAGATTATATCTATCAAAACAATGTGCGTGTGTGCGTTGGAGCATAGAATACATAGTTGGAGGAGTTAAATGTCGCGTTCCGAAACTCGCGTTTCTTTTGTATTAGTTTCGGCACGCGAGATAAAATGCATCAGTTTCCACGTCATTACATAAGTCAAACAAAAATCGCGTTACCAACAGTGTTTTCTTATTTTCAATATCCAAATTTTAAATAAATAAAACAATTCGTACGGCTTAAAAGAATTTGACTTAAGTCATATCAAATTAAAAAAACAAAAGTTGTCTGTTACCTAATCTACTGAGTTTGCTTTTGTCAACTGATACACGAAACAAATTCGTATATCGTGTTTTGTGCAGAGTGTTTAGTTAGTTAGTGTTTGTTTAGTTCGTGATTAGTGAAAAAATAATTTATATGATATGCCTTCTATAAGACGAAGCAATTTAGGTAGAAGAACCAGAAATGCTACAAACCAAGCTAATTACCGATCTAATCTTACTGCACAAGAACGTGACGACGGAAATGAACGTGAAAGAATTCGGATATCACAAACGCGTGAAGCGCGAGCGCGACATTCAACTAATAATCGCGCAAGTTTGAATCGAGCTGCTTTCAGTTACGATGTGTCAATTGACTACAGTAACTACCAATGTGTTGTTATTGGTTCTATGAACTCAGTTTGCTCACACTGTAAGGCATTAAAATACAAAAACGAAGCCAATGGATTGTGTTGCGCAAATGGTAAGGTGAAATTGATACCATTGCACTTTTTGACACATATCCAACAATATAACAATTGTTTTCAAATGACTTAATTTGGGGCAACAAATGTAGTTCGGGAAAATTTTATGCCAACTTTCAAGGTATGTATTATAGCAGTTACTCATAATTATTTTAGCGAACAAAATTTTTTGTCACCAAAGTTAAGATGTGTCACTAATCTTCAATTTCTTAATCACTTATATATCACTTAGTCATCATATTATATGGTGATTCAGTTTCAGTGACACTTTTAGGATATTTTATAAACCACCAACTAAACACTAAATTGGGAGTAGCAAAATGTTTATTTCATAGAGCAATAAATATTTGTTGCACTGAAGAAGACCAAAATGAAGAAATAAATAACATCTCGAAAACTCTTACAAGCAATGGCTACCCCAAAAAGATATTAGAAAAAGCTAGACGAACAAGAGAAAGTCAACCAGAACCAACAGATATAAATCAGACCATTAAAACCGTAATTCCTCATGTAAAAGGTTTGTCGGAGAAAATGAGAAGAATTGGAAATAGATACAACATAACGACTGCATTCAAAACTCAAGACACTATCAGAACTAAACTTACAAAAGTTAAGCCTAATAATGAGACACAAAGGACAAAGAACTGCATATATGAATTACCTTGCGAGTGCGAAAGATCTTACATCGGAGAAACTAAACGCCCTCTGAATGTACGAATAAAAGAACATCAGAAGCTTCTACGAGTACTAGACAGCGACAAATCCAGGTTGGTCCAACATGCTGTAGATGAGAATCATCGTATAAAATGGGATGAAGCATCAATAATATCCAAAGAAGAAAAACTTGCAAGAAGAAAAATCAAAGAAGCAGCATTTATGAAAATAACACCTGATTCCATAAGTGCTCCATCTATAGATCTGCCAGAAGTTTGGACGCCGATAGTTCGATCCAACTTAAAAAGATCATCATATCATAGATGAGTATATAACATCGTTCATTTTTCTTTCATGACTTCTGTCATATTGACTTTTTGAAAATTGATAATTTTCAAAAAGGTTTCTTACTTTTCTCCTTGATAAAGATAGAAGATGTCTATCGAAACGTCGGAAATCATTACATCCACAATAGATGATGGTAATAGCCCAAACAATCATTCAACACGAGCTCCATCATCAACAATATCTCGTCATCAACTATTTTATATTTGATAGATATTAGTTAAAACTAAATATATACTTACTTTTTAAGATCAAATATTATTTAAGTTTGATCACTGACAATCCATTAATTTATACCACACCATAATATTTTTTTTTATTTGCAGATACAAGGGCAAATATATCACAGAGCAGGTTCACTGTTACCAGTGTCAGATAGCGACAACAAATTCCTGCAAATTTAGTTTATGGGCAATTCACTACAAGAAATTGATCTGCGTTGTGCACATAACCATTTAGTAAAGAGGTCTATTGTAGAACAATTACAAACTTTATTTCATCAACACAATCAATTGATTATATTGTTTAAAACTGCCCTGGATCTGATGCCATCCGATAATCACAAAATTGTAATCAGAGCTGATAAAACACCTGCAGGTCAACATACAAGACGTTTTAATGCACCAACTATTGATGAAGTTGCTATCGTTGTGTTGGAGAAAACTTGGAATCCCGTGATATTGTTTTACATCGTCGGAATGATCAATTACAACGTATAAAGGAAACACACTGCTCATATGATGCACTACAATATCCCATTATATTTTGGCAAGGTGAAGATGGCTACGATTTCTCAATAAAAATGATAAATTCCATTACAGGTAACTGAAATATTAGTTTAGCTATGGCGATAATATCTCAGTCATTATATTATGTATTTTAATTTTATATTTGAATGTTATTAAAACAAAATCTATTTACAGGTTCTGAAACCAACAAAAAAGTCAGTTCAATGAACTATTATTCATTCAGGATTGCTACCTCACAATCTTCAATTAAAGGTTGGATCGGTAGTTTTAATGTTGCGAAATATCAACCAACCGCGTCTTTACAACGGTACACGGTTTGTTTATCTATGCGCCAGGTAATCAAACAAAAACATCGTATTCCACAAAGCACTACCATGATAATAATAATAATTATGATTCACATGATTAACAATAAAGCGAATACTTACTTTTAAATCCTTATATATGTTTTATTTAATGATTTTTTATTCACAACGCCCTATCACCAGGGTGTGGGTTCTGTTCAGGAGAATTTTTTTAAATACGTAGGCACAAAAACTGCCACATTACAAATCTTTTTGACAGGACGAAGTCTGTCGGGTCAGCTAGTAGACAATAAAAATAATAATAATATTAAGGTTTATTTCCATGAATAAACAAATTTCATCACTGAGGTATATAACTATCCTGAATGTGATACAAACAAAATATTAATTCCTGTTGCTGTTCCGAGCACATTGACAAGAACAAGAGAACACCATAAGTCCCACATAGTAAACCACTAAAACAAAATTCAAAAAGTGAGAAAGAAAAACGCAAAACAAGATTCATGCTGTAACAAAATCATATCAATTAGTTTCACTGAGAATCCATCAAACAAAAAAGAAGCAGATAAGTCACGACGTAGAGCAGCCTCAAGAAGGCCAGAACACCGCCAAACTCCTCTGTAGAACACATCCACACCGCGGAGCCAGTCCTTTTCATACCACTGTAGATCAAGGTAAGCACATCATCTCTAGTCTATAAAGTTTGTGTTGTCAATACTCTAGTGTACCTAATCTCCATGTCATTGAATTTTTCAATTATCATTTATCAATATATCGATCAGCTCTCTAGTTCCATTTGACAACCAGGATTTCACATGCTTTTTAAATCTTTTTTCGCCTTTAATATTTTTTATGTTATTGGGGACTATATTCAAATGGGAAAGTACCAACACTAAAACAAGCATCTTCCCACCCATTCCGCAAACTTAAGAAATTCTCCTCATATATAAGTTATGATCTATTTGAATTTAAAAAATAAAAGTTTGTAAAATACACAGAGTTAGTATTAAGCAATTGGATTGAAAACGGAAGAAATGTTTACGTTTAATTCACTATTTAAAAGAATCTCCTTTCGTATGGCTTTTTAAGTGCAAACTTTCAATAACGAAAAAGCGAATTAGTTCGGCTCAGTGATTTTTTTCGGTCAGAGTCGGATCCAGGAAAAAGAAAAAATTCTCTCAATTTTGTTCCAAAGTACAAATAATTCAACATCCAATATTGCGAAAACGGTTCATTTTAGGAAGATTAATATGGAAAACTAAATTATTCTGAAATGTTTAAGCTTTCAAATAGTGCTAGGATTCAGTATTTGCTTATTTTATAGTAGATAAGTTTTTATGGTTTCACGAGTTGGTGATGCAATAACTCGAAGACCATACATACGTGATAGCTCAAATGAGTTTAATCTTAATATTTTATCTCATTTGTTCAAAACCTCCTACAGAATTTAAATGCATTTGGGTTATTCATTACGAAGATATAAGAAAAAAATGCCGAATTTCAGAAAATGGTATAAAAGAAAGGTCCTTTTTTTTGACTCAATAATCGATGCTTAAAATTAATGCAGTAGTTCAAGACTTCACTGTATAAATGAAACAAATGAAATTATAAGGATTTCCGAATATTCTATGCAATGAATATTCAAATGATTGATACGAAATATTCTGAATAGGCCAGGCACGTATTCAGCCAGCTAGCTGAGGTATAGGTCGTAATGGAATGTGTAATTCGTCCAATCGAAAATAATGCTAGATCGCTTTGTGGCACCAGAACGCGGAGCATTTGATGGGAAGGCCTTTATGTTGGCTCCTATTCAAAAGAAGTGCGCGATTATTTAACCTTTTGAAAGCAGATTAATTGGCAGAGATGGACTTGTAGTTTGACCTTCATGTATTAGTCATATCAGCTTGACCAGGTTCTGTACATTTGTGAGCACAATGACTCCCGAACGGAATGATCTTGAGACAGGAATGAAGTAGATTTGAAGATCCATTTAGTTATTCGGTCAAATCTTCTCAGTAGTTCCAATGTGAAAAGGATCCAATTATTCTCTTCAAATAAAATATTTTCCACTATTGCGTTACATCATACCTATTAGTTCTGATTTGGATATAAATCATACCTTCCTGCTTAGGGCTTATGACCACGGCTCCTATTGGATAGATATAGAGGTACGCCCAATCAGCACGCGAACTAACTGAATGCTCGATTCGACTTCGAACAGTCAAATTTTAGGCTCTTAGTGGTGACAAGGAGGCCTTATTCAAGCCTCTAATAGCTTTGAAGGCTAATCTCCTATTTGAATGTCGCAACTCACACATCAAAGGAGCCTGCTCCCTCTGATCCAGCATACAGCATGCGGGCATTCACCCTCTGCTACTACACACTGCCGTACGCAATTAGGTAGACAAGCCGATTTAGGCTAAAGTTTCATTGGATGCCTATCAGTGCGTTTTTTCACTCGTACGTGCACTAACGGACAGGCCGAAAAAATCAAACACATAAAATCTTATCTTGGCGGTTACATTTCATTCGAGTGTCAGTGTAAGTCATACTACTAAGTTCTGTCAGTTCCCGTACGAGTAAAAAACGAACTGACACGCATCCAATGTAACTTTAGCCTCTACGCCAGTCATCCAGGCGCAGCGCGAACATTCACCTGCCCTTCCGTAGTACGAGCTATAGCGTCGTCCGTAGGTCATGCTTAGGGAACATATTCCTTCGCTTATTTAGCACCTTGAAAACCCAGGCTCCCCGACGGCACCTCTGAAATCAGTACATCCCCAGCCCCAAGGGCAGTGCCCAGAACCACAACATTGGAGCCGAAGAGGTGCACCTTTGCCCACCAAATCAGCATTGGTCTCAAATCAATCATGATTTTCGGAAAACGAATCCGTCAATGAAGAGCAGTCCATTCTTTCATTACTTTCTCTTTTCTCTATATTCCAGCTTATATTCGGTAATATGCTGAAACCCATCAGCATACCCTCTAAAGTAACCTTTTTTTGTTCAATGTATTTGCTGCAGTTAAACAAGAACTGATTCTACTCCTCAATCTCCCCACAAACGCATCTATCGCTCTCGCTGTGATCCTTTGTATTCTGCCATGACCTATAATGGGTTATTCTAAATACAGGCTTGGATTGAACCATGCATTTTCCGCAGCCAACACTCGGTATGAACCCATGCGTGAACTTTCTCACTTATACTCCAACCCTTTGAGCGTTTATTTCAACCCATTTAGTGTATTCATGAGATTAGTTTATCTTCCAAATAAATTTATTCGATCAAATTCATTCAGGGGTAAGCTCTCCTTGAGCTTGTTCCCTGAACCCAGCTCAACAGAGAATAAGTCCCGTGGATCAAGTAATCGATCAAGTAATTCAAAAGTTTTAGTGTAAATTGTGCCACATCCTTCAAACAACCACTGACACCTATTTATGCTCCTTTTTGCTTGATCACTGATCATTTCTTTATATCATAATGCAGACCCGTATATTGAATATGCTTTAAACATGCCACCATTTACCACATGAATTGCTTGCCTTCCAATTCCCCATTCTTTGCTCAACAATTTTTGTAGATATCTCGTTAGTTTGGCTAACTTGGTTTTTACATCAGAGGAGTACCCAGAGAACCTCAGGCTCTCCTCTACCCTTACACCTAAATATGCAACACTCCTTGCATAATTAGTGTATTTTCTATTCATTTTTTTCTGTGGGGTCTACCTGCAAGTAATTTGCCTTTCAACAACATACAGACAGTCTTATGCTCTGAGATGCATACTATTGTCTCAGCAGCCCATTTTGCCAACAAAAACATATTTTCGGTAATCTTCAACGCAAGCTGAAGGTGGCTGTTCCCTTTCACAATGATGAACAAGTCATCTGCAAATGCAAAACCACTGTCTCCCTACTTTCGTACGTTTTCAGTTCTTCATCTGAGCATACGTTCCACATTTTGGGCCCAGCAATGGATCACTGTGAACACCCCCTCACCTGTTTCACTATTATTTCGTATTTGCCTATCATACGGGCGGACCTCTCTCGAGTGGGAGTAACTTTTCCATAGCGTTGTTTCATCACATTTGAATTCATTCAGTCGGTTCATGATGTACCCCTACTTCAAGTGGTCAGAAGTCCATTTGAAGTCAACGAAGCTATCCCCAACATACTTTTCTTGGACCTCAGTGACCTCCACTTCAACCGCCTACCATGCTTCCACAATAGATTCCTTTTGAGAAGCCAAACTTTTTTTGAGACATAACAGGTTTTGCCACCTGCCTCCGAGTCAGGATTCGCTCCAGGATTTTCCCTAATACCTACAGGCAAGAGACAAATTGGCTTATGTGTTCTCACGTCCATCCTAGGTTCAACCATAGATTTCGGCAGAATCCCAACCGTCGTGATCCGCCATGGGTTTATATCATCCAAGCCTTTTGATTCATCTGCTATAGGAAGGCTAACCACATCCAAGGTCAGCTTCTTATGCTCTACCTCTCTCTCCCAATTATCCCTCTCTACGACTGTGACTATTGGGAAGAACCCATTCATCAACACAGTCAAGGTTTTTTTCCACATTTTTTGTGATTCTCTCTCCCACTCTTATGCCAGTCAATTCGTCCATTTGCTGCTTTCCTATGTACATTTCGTATACTATTCCTAGGGGTCCGTCCGTGTTACCCTTCCTCTTCAGAAATCATTCTCAATCCCTCTTTTTCATAGTTTCCTCTTATACAATCTCTGCCCATTTTCTGCCTTTCGCTCTCTCTCTGTCACTCATTTTCCTTGTTTTCTGGTAATCTACCTTTGGCTTTTATACTGCTCTCTTTTCCTTCTGTATCTCGGCAGTACACCGGGTCACCCTGCCAGCAGATACTACCGGTATTGTAAGCATTCTCCCATTCAAAGTAGTATTCCAATCTTTCAACAATCTCATTTTCCTACCCGAACCTAATGGTACGTCCATAGTGAACCGCAGCTCGTGACTCGCTTTATCGTGCCTGAGCAGACAAGCGCGCGGCGACCGGTGAACCTGCTCGATTTTAGCAGGTGGTGGTCATAGTGCACCGCTCTCCAGAACGTCTCGTGTTGTTTGCCGGTGCAGCACAATTCATTTTTTGTCATGAATTTATGCCGTGCGGATCTTTTAGCTATCTTGATGCTATCGATGTTTCTTTGAAGCTTGAACATAAAAGATCTACTGACGTTCATGAAATTAATTGATTAGGCCAAAACATTAGTGAACATAAATATTTCCACACGGCCCATCCAGATTTTTTTTTATATTTCCGCGTGGAAAAATTGAGATTCCAGTATATTTTGAGTTGAATAGAAAACAGCTTAACTCTGCCATGTTCAGACTTGCATGTTCTTTCAACCGTTTATCCCATAACACGATATTTAGAAGCACTTTGAAATTTAAAATTACTTTGTTAATGTCCAAATCCAATGTTAAAATCCAATCGATATTTATTCACTACTACTTCCAAATTCCTTATGCAATCTATCAAGCGGTCGTACCAGCACGCGAGAAATGAATTAAGAATTCATGTCGGCAAAAGCGAGAAAAAAGCTGGCTGTGCACTCGGAAGCTGGCGAGTATAGCTACTATGTCCATACAATTACAAGGCTCATTTAAAATGATCTGAGCCTAAAACTGAAAACTAGGAATAATATTGTTCAGAAATTAGCTGGATCATCTTGGGGTGCTGATGCTTCCACTCTTCGCACAGCATCTCTAGCCCTAGTCTCTTCTGCAGCTGAGTATTGTTGCGCTGTTTGGTTTAATAGTGCACATACACAAAAAATTGATGCACAATTGAATACATTCATGAGAATAATTACTGGCACCATAAGATCAACACCGGTTCATTGGTTACCAGTATTGTCCCTCCCCATATTCGCAGACAGACTGCAGCTCTGAATTCTTGGAATAAATATCATTCTTTTCCCAATTTATTCCCAATTATTTCATATTTTCCACAAAATAGAATTTCCAGATTGAAGTCACGTAAACCATTATGGCATAATACGTTCTTCAATATGAACATAAGTGATAAAGAATTATGGAAGTCTGAGTGGAACTCTTACAAAATGTTCAATAAGTATCTCGTTTCTGATCCTTCTGAAAAAGTTCTTGGTTTTGATCTTCCAAGAAAAAACAGTTCTTAATCGTTTGAGAACAGGTAGGTCATGGTCGTACCAATGGCATGCTGTTTAAATGGAACTCAGTTCCTAGCGCAAGTTGTGAATGTGGAGAAGCAGAAGAAACAATACCTCATCTCATCAATAGTTGTCCCATATATAAATTTCAAGATGGTTTTACGGCTATTCATGATGTTTCCAACTCTTTCTGAGAATGGGTTATAAATTTCAAACGAATATGATACGTATTTTTGTTATTCAGTAGAGAAACGAGACGATCGCGGATCGAGAGCTGAGTCATGCCTCAAATTTATCTCAGAAGCCGTCTTCAGAACTATAGTAGCTATCCTATTTCCGTCGCGTTGATGTAGTCATAAATAAGTTCTCTCAACTGAACTGCACAATGATTCGAGTACATTGTGAGAGATCACGGATAGTCTTCGGGGCCATTAAATACTTATTATCACAGTCAACTACAAATTTTTAATTGATCACAAGTGCTACAATCGATTCTCCTTAACTCTAAGTAGAATACCTGTGAGTTTTTTCAAGTTTATCGCATGTTCCTAGGCTGTAAACAAATAGTTAATCCACTTGAACCCGTTCGGGATTGGACTTTGCACTGTGGGATCTCCCAACATTTCGAGTTGTTCTGCTCAACGGTGTTGCCAGACCGCAAGGTTTTGTGGGAGAGTGCATGAATTTTGTTCTTAGATTATTCCTGCCGAGTTGTGGAAAGAGTGGATCATCGGCATTGATTCAGGAGTTCATAATCTGAATTATTGATTATTGATCATTGAGCCAAATCATAAATTATGTAAGTGTATTATGATGGCCGAAGCTGGAAAAGTTTCTGAAGACATTTCGAACTCTGAACTTTTGAGGAAACTTCTAGACGTTATTGGGAAGGAGTCTGAGCGGATCAGAGCTGAACTGAAAGAGGAAATCCACAGAGAAAATTTGAAATTATATGGGAGAGTTGAATCATGCTTTGCTAAATTAGACGTCTTAGAAAAGAAACAGAGGGAAGCAGAGAACAGGTGCAAAGGCTTTGAAAGGCATATTCGCAAAAATACTGTTCTAATTTATGGCTTAGATATTCAAGAGTACCCAGATTTGGTCAGCGTAGTACTAGACAAAATTAGGCAACTACTTGAAGTCAACATAAATGTGAGCGAAATAAATAACTTATACCCCATCAGAACGGGAAACAAAGAGGCGATCAAAATTGAATTCGTTTCGTACCTGAAAAAAAAATTATTCTAGAAAATTGCCACAAACTCAAAGGAACCAATATTTTCTTTGTGCAGGATTTATGCTATGAAGACAGACAAGACAGAAGAACACTAAGAAGACATCTCAACATCGCAAGATCTAAAAATTACTTCGCTAGGATACAGGGTCGTACTCTTATTGTTAACAACGAAAAGTATACCATAGAACAGTTAAATGACCTTGACTCTGAAGAAAATTCCAACCCAAGCGACTTTATCGGTTCCCCATTGAAGGGACCTAAATCAAAAAGCGCTCCACACACCCCAAGTACTGGACAAGCTTATTTTGAAGATAGCCTACACTTATTTTCATTGAATACTCCTGTGGAAAACTGCAAGGAACCACCTGAGAATATAATCCAGGACAGGAAACATAGGGGAGGGCCGAATGAGGAAGCTAACAAGGTCCAAGAAGAAGCACAGCAGAGACTGGATGAAGGAAAGGAGGAAGTTTAGTAAAAATATATTACAAGGCAAAAAACTTGAAGACAAAAAGAAGAAAATTTACACACCGAAGACAGGATCAAACTCTTCACCATCCTGCACTAGTAGAGTAGTTACCCGACAGAATATCAAGAAATAAAACTCTCTCATGTGTGTGGGTGTTTTTGTGTGTTCTTGTAACTATGTGTGGAGAGACTTGAAAGATGGATCAGTACCTTAGAGATTTCTTTGTAAGTCCAGTTGAAACTTTCACCCTTAATGATAGCCGAGAATGCAGAGAGGTTTTACAAGTGAATTCTAAGAAAAGCTTTAATATAATACATAACAATATACGAAGTATCGATAAAAACATTGACGAGTTTAAAATTTTCCTCCTTGATGTTGACTCAAATTTTGATTTTATAGTATTAACAGAAACCCGAATAATAGGTGATATAAACTTATACAATATTCCTGGCTACACATTGATCTATAATAAAGGCGAATTCAATCAGAACGATGGAACCGTGATCTATATAAAGAGCAAACACGATTTTGAGTATGACATAGTTGAAATAGAACATATAAAATTTCTAAAAACCGTAATAAAAATAGGAAGAAGTAAATTTTTATAACAGCCTGTTACAGGTCACCTTCCACCGGTATAAACGACTTCAACCGCATTCTCCAGGTATATTTTGAGAACCACCAAACGGAAATAAATGATTACTGCTTGTTTATAGGTGACATAAACATTAATATACTTCAAGAAGATGAAAATAGAATAGAATACCTGAATGTCTTGAGTGAGTACGGTTATGTGTCCACTATTAATAAACCCACAAGGGCAAAGTCATGCCTTGATCATGTTTTCATAAAATCAAGATCAAACAATATCCTAGAAATGATCATGCCTCTCATTGTGGGCAGTAACATTACAGACCATTCAACTACAATATTGCAAATAGTAACTAAAGAAGGAAACAAAAAGTTAGTTAGGAACAATCATATTAAATATCTGAACTACAGTAAAATACGCAAACAAATGCAGAACACAACCTGGGAGTCAATTTGTACCGAAGATGATCCTAACATCGCAATGAACAATTTCGTAACCATTATACAGAATTTAATTAATGAAAACACCGAATTGAAGAGCACATCTAGGAAAAGAAACAGGATTGCACCCTGGTTGACCAATTCTCTATTGGACAAAATCAACAAAAAGAACCGCATGTTTCAGATCTCACTACAATACCCTGACAACAATATTCTGAAAGACAGCTACAAAGAATACAAAAATATGGTGACTAATCTTATACAAAAACAAAAACAACTACTACATAAATAAAATTGAAAACCACAAACAAAATACAAAACAACTGTGGAATGTTGTACAGGAACTCACCGGTGCAAAACAAACGTCAGGTATCGGATCTATAAAAATATCCACGGGGAAATATTAACAGGTGGCAAAGACATTGCTAACGCTTTCAACGACAAATTTGTCGATGTAGGTAAAAACCTGGCTAAAAAAATCACAAAAGATCCCAATTACATCTCGACTGAATATTTTCTTGCCAACTCACTGGCTCTGATCCCCACAGATGAAAAAGAAGTTAGTTGCCTGATAAGTGAATTGAAAAGCAGAAAATCCGCTGGAATAGATGAAATTGGGGCTGATCTACTGAAATCTATTTCAAAATATATTCTCAATCCTCTGGTGTACATTATCAACAAATGCATGTCGCTCGGTATCTGGCCCGATTGCTTCAAGATGACAATAGTGACCCCGATACATAAAAAAGGAGATAAAGCAGAAGTCAACAATTATAGGCCCATCTCACTAATCACGCATATTTCTAAAATATTTGAAAAACTACTTAAAAATAGACTAACTTCTTTCATAAATAAATATGGACTCATTTCAAACAAACAATTTGGATTCAAGGAAAAAACGTCTACCGAGGATGCGATACTGAAACTCACGGAGCTGATACACAGATCTCTAGAAAATGGTAAACCTTCCTTATGCCTATTCATCGACTTAACAAAAGCTTTCGATACTGTTGATCATCAATTACTTTTACAGACACTAGAAAACAACGGTATCAGAGGAACTTGTTTGAAAATCTTTGAAAGCTATCTACATGACAGAAAACAATTTGTGAGGGTGGGTGATACAACAAGTAACCCCAAAAAATCGAATGTGGTGTGCCTCAAGGTACTGTGTTGGGACCGTTATTGTTCAATTTGTACTTGAATAATTTATTCAGACTGAACACATTAGGCGACATAATAGGATATGCTGACGATACTGCAATCTTCTATGAAGCGGAAACATGGAGTGATCTCAAGAATAAGATAGAAATAGATTTTATACTACTCAAACAATGGTTTGACCACAAACTCTTGACAATCAATCTGGAGAAAACTAACTTTCTACCATTCAGTTGCAACACATCCAAGGTCTGCCCATTCGAGAACATCAACGTGATCACACAAGGGAATACTTTCACCATCCATTCCGTGAGAGAAATCAAGTACTTGGGTGTATACATAGATAGTAACCTGAAATGGGATTATCACGTACGATATGTCATTAAAAACTACAGTCAGTCCTTTACAGATTCCGTTGCCTGAAAAAATGTTTGCCAGTCAGAGAACTAAAATTTCTGTATTCTGCGCTTGTTGAAAGCCACTTGAGATACGGCATAGTTGCCTGGGGTTCAGCCTCGCGAATTTATATTACTCCTTTAGAGATACTGCAGAGAAGATTTCTCAAATTAATTATGTCTAAAGACTCGAGGTATCCGTCGGATCTCTTATATGCAGAATGCCAAATAATGGATATCAGACAATTATACTTCTTCTGTACCAACGTAAAGTATCAATTCTGTGGTAGTAAGGCAGGCTCCAGAAACCACCAGTACAATACACGACATCGTGCACAACTCGCTTACCCTACTATAATAAAAAAATCAATCTCACAGAGAGCGTACTCTTTTTGCGCGATCAAATTATATAACACACTGCCGGAGAATATTAAGAATATAATGTCGAGGCCACTGTTCAGGGGGGAACTGAAGTCGTTTATTTTTCAGAGAGGCAGACAATTTGTGAGAGGTTTGTTAGGATAGCTATTAGCTAATAGTGCACTGAAATTTGTTACCCGGTTTTGTTTTCTCATTGTGGACTATATGTGTGTGAAGTCTCATATTTTGTTGTTTACTATTTTGCATTTCATATCATAGTGTTTATACATGTATATATATTTGTTTTTGATTTTCTATATGTCCCTACATTTTTTGCGGGAAACAAGTGCTTTGCACTTATCCCGAGGTCACTTTGTTCACCTCATGCAATAACTCGTTTGTATCTTGTTTGTATATTTCGGCTGTGAATAAAGTTTTATTATTATTATTATTATTAGTTCTTTTTTCTGCTTTTGTCTTTTTATTTCCAGATTCAATGTGAGCACCTTGAAGAAGTCTCTGTCTCCATCAATAGAAGATCACTCTTGAAGAAAAAGTCCCTGAAATATGTTTCAGCTTATTTTTGTATTTTCACACTTAGACGGGGAGCCAGGTTTTTTTACTGGGGTTTTTTCCTCGGTTTTTATGTCGTACGCCGAATTGTATGACACCCTGTCACTAACCCCTGATCTATATGCTTTATTGTTTGCTAACTAAATATTGTCAGCCAAAAGTTCAAAAGAATATATATATATATATATATGTCCATATTAGTTCATTTATTCGGATGTTTATCACTTTCTTGAAAGACGCGAAAGGTGGTTCACTATGGACGTACCCTAAGACCTCATATACAGGGTGGCCATTTGAAAACAGAACAGACGAGATAACAGACGAAATTAGTTTTTCAGATAGAAATGCTCGGACAGGTCCATTTCTGTTTCAAGAGGGACAAGTTAAGATGTAGGTTACGGATGCATAGCGCTTCAACCCTTGCTGCTACAACCCCCACCCCCAATTTTTGAATAGGGAAGATGGGGTCAGTGATACCTCAATTCAAAGGTATTTTTATACTGATTTCAGCACAGTAATTGTTTTTTCATTTTATGCATTAGTTCTCGAAATATTCATGCGTTAGTTAATTTTATCACTTAAATTAATTTTTTGCGAATAATTGATATTTCGTGCTTGCGAAATATTAAAATTTCCGTACTTATATTTGAAATGGCAAAACATCTACCACCGGGCAAATGAAGTCATACCGTACGTGTTAATGCTACTAGTGTCAGATGTTCGACTAGCTGTTTCATTCATTTTCGAATACTTAGTTAAGAATATTTCGAGAACTAATGCATAAAATGAAAAAACAATTACTGTGCTGAAATCAGTATAAAAATAACTTTCAAATGGGGTATCACTCACCCCATTTTCCTTATTCAAAATTTGGGGGTGAGGATTGTAATAGCAAGGGTTGAAGCGCTATGCGTCCGTTACCTACATCTTAAGTTGTTCCCCTCGAAACAGAAATCGACCTGTCCGAGCATTTCTATCGAAAAAATTTTTTTCGTCTGTAATCTCGTCTGTTTCGTTTTCAAATGGCCACCCTGTATATTTATAATTATATAATATCAGCCTCGCGCCTGATGAGTTATTGATATCTTCTCCAGTCGACATTCTTTGTCTAATATTATATCTAATTGTCATTACCTGTATCATACTGTTTTTCTTTCTCCTGTCCAGAGTAATGAGTAATCCATTATGGTCACTCACAGTTCAGTCAGATATTTGAATTACGGTAGGTTGATACAAATAAGCTTGCAATGTTTCACAGAAAACGACAATCAGGAAAATTTAAAAATTCCCAAAATTTTTTTCAACACACGTAAGATATTTGACGTATTTAAACGATAATTTGTGCAAGTATCGACGGTATTATTATCTTACATATTCTTGAAGAAGCCTCTACGTTTACTAATAGAAGACCATCCTTGAAGAAAGGAGTCCCTCAAATATCTTTGAGCTTATTTTGTACACACAACAATATCGTATTGAGTAATTATTTTTAATTAGAAATATATTGTTTTCTTCGTTCATCGGGGCCGTTGTATTTGCATCACATTTTTTCAGAGTACGGGAAGATACTCTTTAACAAGAGCGCAAAAGCTCCTGACCTCACGTTTATACTTTCCAATGTTTTTACCTTCTCTCACCATACACAGGCACCTTAACTCTACAGATTATTAATTCTACAGATGAGCAACTCCAGAGAAACTCATCTTGACTTCAGCCGTACCACTTCCACCTCATGTGGTACTTCTAGTAGAACAATTCCTTATGAACCCCGGCCATTCCTGGCTTCAACCCTCACAACTCCCTCAAAGGTTTGGTCATCTAGACCAGGTAGGAAGGGGGAATAAATATCTAGGACGAGTTCGTTGTCGGGTCAAATCCGGCCAGTGATTCAGGAGTTATGAGCATCTGAAAACTGGTTTCCTTCATAATTCCCAGAATATCCATCGGATCAAGAACCATAACAAATCTATAAGCACTCTGATCAGGTGAACAATAGTCTTATCCCGTACTATGGGACAATGTGTTGCAAATAATGAACGCCTAATGAATGAACAAACCTATATCTCAAATTAAAAATAACTATTCATAATTTTCCCCAAGTTTTGTTCGAAGCTATAATTCCCTTTTCCTAAAAACTGACGTCAGTGCTTTTCTGAATTTTGACAACGTATATTATTTCAGCCATCGAGATTGAATTCTCTCTCTATGATTTCCCGTTATGAAAAATTTTGATTAATATTACGCCAACTGACACTGATTAATGAGCCCGGCATTTGTCAATCGAATATCGATCTGTGATGGCCATCGTTCAAAGAAAATCATCGGGACGTATGTCATTTCTCTTTTCTCTTGAGTAAATGAAAAAATGATCATATCTTTAGATGGAAAAGAGCTACGGCAATGAAATTTGAGGATAAGTAAGATATCGATCACCTCAATATATTCACGAATTTTTATTGAAATCCTAAAAACATCTTATGAGAGAGAAATTTTTGTTTGGGAATTCTTTAAAAATTTTCTAGCGTGACGATTTCTGCGAAATTTTGCGAGCCGTTTTGTTTTAGCCTCCCTCAACAATATTTCAAGTATCAACTTTATCGTATAGATATTCAATCAACCTGAAATATGAAAACTCTAGCTCAGCTCTTTTGGATGCTAGAGAGGATATGACCGGCCGGCCGGAGGGCCGAGACAGTCTCAACTTTTGCCACGGATTCTTCATCGGGAGTCGATCCCAATCGATTGAGAACATTTTCGGCTCGATATTCCAAAATTACAGACATTCGGGCAAAATGATAGGCACTCTGTTCGGGTGAACAAGAGCGCCAAAAATATCAGAATAGGCTTGCAAAATCTCTCGAAAATCGACACGCTAAAAAAGTTTTAAAAAATTCTTGAAGAGAAATTTTTCAATACTTCATACTATTATAATTTGTGTCCTGTTCTAGAGGCAGGATCGCCTTGTTTACGAACAGCCTGGATATAGATGAAGTCCTAAAGACAAGATGCAACTCTCCATTTTTCCAAAACTGTTAAATAATGAGTCACCTCCTTAGGTTCCTGGGGCCATCCATTGATATAAAAACCATCAACTAAAGAATGCTTCAACAGAAACCCAAGAAGTCGTTCAATAAGTATTCCTTCAGAAAGAAACAACCCAACCTCATCTATCCACAATCCATATACAAGCCCTGTATATAAGTGTGTCCTAAAAAATCCAGATATAATCCAGAATCCTTTCCGATGAAACAATGTTGGGATAACTTCCGCATACCATAAATATAACGAATTTGTCTTCTTCTTACCCCGTCTTCCCCAGTTACCCTGTTAGGAATTCAAGCCATATATCATCGAGTGCATGCCCCCCTGCAGAGGCTATTTCCCGAATTCCTGAACGAAATATTACAAATTGCCGAATGTATTGAAGGTTCTCGCAACTCGGATATACCAAACAGAGAAATATATAGGTCGCTTAGTCATTTTGGTCCACGTAGCCGTATAATTTGCCGTATCCGTTATTATGTTTAATCCTGTAATATCACGTATTTGGCTGGCTGTATTCGCCATTTTATTGAGGGTCAGTCCGGGTATGGAGGCTGTATGTCATTATGTGCAATGAGGTATGTGATTTTGTATTTAACGCTTGTTCCTAATACATGGGTCGATAAGTCCCGGGCCTAGGTAGGAAAAAAAAACATTTATTTGCCAAAACTAATGTTCGTTGATTAATAAAATCATGTCATTGTTTCTCTTTGTATAACACCCCGTCACTAACCCCTGATTTATATGCTTTATTGTTTGCTAACTAAATAATGTGAGCCAAAATTTCAAGAGAATATACAGGGTGAGTCTTTGACCACTGTGTTAGTTTTAACCATAGGTTCTTGAGATCGAAAGAAACACTATTTCCATTTCGGTTTTTTCAAATTCAGCTGCGTTAAAAAGTTATAAGCATTTTTAGTTTTCACGTTGGGCAAATACCCCTCTGTAGACTAGTTTAGTTTGAATGAAAAATACCTTCCACAGCTTCCACTATTGAATCTGAATTGTTTGAAAACATTATTTTCCCTCTAAGAAATGATTCACTCACTCATGTTTCATCCGATGAGGTTCATATCTAGAAGGAAGATAGAAAATACAAATTTTCTGGTAAAAAAAAATTCAACACCAAAAACAGTTTTTGGCTGTTCTACTATAATTTCTTCTTACTTCAAGATTATAAACCACCCCTTTCTAGTGAGAAATTCCAAAACAACCTAAGAATAATTGTATGTTATCATCATACATTTGTAATTTTCTTCTTGAAATTTCCAAATCATGAAAACCATCATTTTTATGAAAAATTCCAAGGCAAGAGGTTGTCACAATGCTTTTTTCTTCACTCAAGGCCAGAAAAAGTCATCTATGATTTTCCAAACACTGATATTTCTGAAGTTTCTTCTCCTTGACATAGACCAGTGAACAGGTCTATGATAATACTATTAAATACATGAAAATCTTTTTCGAAATCTTCAACAACATTGAATGATGTCACTACGAATAATTATTTTAAAGTGATGTTACTTGATGATTATTTTCTCTACTGAATTCCAATAACAATTTACTTAGATAGATTCCCAGATTTAGGTGTGCAATTATACTTGCTTAAGGAAATTGAGTTTGATCACCTAAATTTGATTCTGAAAAACCAACTACGTGTTCTTTAATAAAAAATTTTGTTAGATCATTAGCATTAATTTATTTTAATTATGAAAACAAAAATATAAATATTGAATAATGGTTATTCGTAGATTATGTCAAATTTTAATACCTTACCATAGAATATTGATTTATTACCGAACTCCAGGAGAAAAAATCAATAATTGCAAAGTTTTTTAAATGAAAAATAATATCTGTAACCAATTTTATATAATTTTCTTAAGAATAACTCGACTGAATTATTATCACATCAAATTGTTATTATAATGTCTCTGTGGTGGGTAGTTCCCAATTAAATAGTGTTCTGTGGTTCCTTGTTGTTTTGATTCTGTTTGAAACTGTCAACAGTTATTTGTACCTTGAAAAAAATGTGGAAAATATTATAATAAAATAATAATAATGTTTTCAATGGTTAGAAATTATTCAATTCAGTATGAAATGATTATGGTCAGAAAATACATTACTATTCTGATCTTTCTCGTTTATGAGCCTATAGCTTCCAGTTTCAAGGTTGATTGAATTTTAATTAACGAACATTCAGAAATATTAAAACTAAGTCTATTTCTATTATCTCCTAAGTTTGTGAACCAGGTTGAATCGGTGTATGAAATAAAGATAATAAAGGTGCAAAACAAATCTAGGAGACTGGGTTCGAAGTTTTTAAAACTCATATGAGCTTAATTTGAAGCATTCTTATGTTAGAATAGATATAATTTGATGAACCCTGAAAGTCTGAAGCTATAAAGAAACAGCTCTTCATAAAGACAAGTCTTCAATTTAACAGGTCCTGACAGAAAATACATTACCTATTTCAACGGTCATGACAATATAACGAAGTACCTATGTAAGTGATCGAAATCTTTTTCTCTATTTATTATGGAATATAACTCTGGATTTAATATTAAACAAGGTGCTAGACACCATTAATAATGAATACAGCAAATAGAAATTTAGATTTTGTAGTGAATGTAATAAAAAATTGTTCAGTGGTTAATTTCATCTATGGTGTTTAGTGGTGGAATCATAGACTGGAGAGAGATTTCCCAATCTTTTGTAGAAATATTTAATAGAGAATAACATTGAACAAATCTGATTATTGAATCACTTCAGCACAGAGTTGGATTTGGTAAAATGAAAAAAATTGGACAAAATTATATCGATTCAATTCCTTTCAACTTCAAATATCTCAAGAATGGTGCAATTTAGGAGAAAATGTGATGAATGATTTAATCTGCAGAAAGGACTAATGATTCCAGGAAGTACAAGATACGGACCTTTAGTTCAAGCGATATTTGTTTTTCATGCAATTTAACCAATCTGTAGAGTAGTAGTGAGAAACCCACAAGAAATGGAATAAATCTATTGATGCCAAAATATGAACGAGTGTTATCAAAAACCTTTCAATTGAATTTATCGTTTGAATATTACAGGTGAAAATGCAATTTTTATGAAATTTTAACACCCTATATATTTTGCACAGGGCCAAATTTGAAAAAATGTTATAGGAAAAAATTTTTCTTTTGACGTCAAGAATCTATGGTTTAAAATTAACGCAGTGATCAAAGACTCGCCGTGTATATATATTGTTTCTCTAGATTTTTGATGCCACTGGTATATTCCTTTTTTATTTATTTAGTGGAGTATATGACAGGAGAACCCCAAAAATATGCAGGGAGAGTCTTTGACCACTGCGTTGATTTTAACTACC
>JARTUT010002288.1:0-71555 GCA_030674115.1 Micraspis discolor
TAGCTTTACACTGACCCCCTACACATCAAAAAAATAAAATTGCGTCCTCTAAAAACGCAAGGTTAAGCCTAAAATATGTAACATTTCAATGGACTAAATGTCTAGCTCATCTCTTTCGGTAAATAAAGAGAATTCGTTCGCTTGTTGTAGTTTACTGAGCAAGTAGAATAGCATGCTATCTTTTGTCCAAATGTATGTTATTTTCCGATATCGAGCCGAAAATGGACTAAATCAATTGGGTGCAACTTCCAAATGAAGATAGTAATCAAACTCAAGTATGCGATCGTATACTCTATCTTCCGAGGAAGATGAGATAGAGTATTCATATTTTCAGAATACAGGGTCTTTCAGGAGGAACCTCACCCATATTTATACGGGAAACTACTGAACGTATTTTCGTGAAATTCAGCACTTAAAATGTATTTCACGATGCTGATGAAATCTAAAATATTTTCAAAGCATGAGCACCTCCGGTTTTTCCGGAAACGACGTCAACTTCCATTTTCGAATTAGAACACCATTTTTTATTGCAGAAATAGATTCCTTAGAAAATTTTAAGTTATTTTGATGTAACATTTTTAGTTTTGTTGGAAAATTCTCTCTGAGCGGGAAAATACAAAAAAAAATAGAGCTCTGCTGAAACAAGATTAACTTCGAGGGTTTTGGATGAAAAATTTTCATTTTTGGGATTTTTCAAGAGGTAAGATTGATGTATCCACTTTAAAAATAGAAATCGCGATTCATGATACAGGGGTGAAAAAATCGCTTTCAAATTTAGGGATGACAAAATCGTGAAAAATCAATTTTTTCAAATTAGAACCCCATTTTTTATGGCAGATATTGAATCTACGTTAAAAATAATGTGAGTGTATGCATCACACCCTTGCCCTAAAGTGGATATTTTCTGAGTTATTCACAACAAAAACTGTTTTTCGTCTTGAATTTTCAACTATTTCTTTTCCCTTCACGCCGAAAAGATGAAATTTACAGGAACTGTTATTTGAACCATGCTGTAGGTTTTTCACCCTTCTTGAAACCAACTTCAAGTTACTATTAGGAGAACCATGGTAAACTCTCGCAGTTATAACTAGAGAAGATGCTCAAAATTTTGACCGTTAATTTCTAGACATTTATTTATACGTCTCAGGAATGCTTCGTGTGTTGCTCTTCTTATTTCATCGGGAGGAAGAGATCTGCAAAAGTGTTTAAAAACCAAATTGAGTTTCAAAACTATGAATCTAAAAATCTAAACAAACCTGAACGCATTTCTGACTCGTTCTATGCAGTCCTCTTTATCAGTCAGGGAGTTGAGTAGACAATATTTTTTATCCTACCCCAAACATAATCATCATAAAGGAGTTAAATCAGGAGAACGTGGTTGCCAAAGATGTGGACCATTCTTCGCCAACCATAGATCTTCAAATAGCCTGTATAGGATATTTGACACATTGAGTGAATTGTGTGGAGGCGCGCCATCTTGTTGATACCATAAGTCATTAAGGTTCTGTAATAGCGGCTCAATTATTTGAGTCAATATGTCAGAAAATGTCTATCTCCTAGGGAGAACATTCTTTAAATAATGTAAACATGTGTAGTGTTCTCATTCTCTTGAAGTCGAATCATCATAGCTTCTGCAAAACTCTGTTCTCCTGACGAAATCAGTTTCCTTCAAATGCTGTACCCTATTGAATTTAAATGGGTGCATTTTATGCTTTTTAATATTCTCCAAACACTCGATTGAGATAATCCCAGAGCAATCTCGGCATCTTTGAGAGAATTTTGAGGATTCACACGAAAAATATGCAAGAACTGTAATTTCGTTATTCTCATCTTCTACTACACTTTTTCTCTGTGTATAGTTTTCTTAACGAAAGATCCGACATTCCCAAGTAGATTTTATACCTTAATATGAATTATCACCAAATTAATAGTAAACACAAAAATGCTACCGAATAAAGAGGAATTTGGCAGATGTAATGATATGATATCTATCATTAAAAAAGAATGTAAAACATGGTAAGGTTTTGCATATGGTTCATAAGGAATTATTTATTTATCAGTGGAGAGAAAACCGATGGCCGATTAGTTGAAATAAAGAGGTTTCCGATACAAATTCGAATCCAAATTCGCCATCTATTTAGGAACAACCTGTAACTTTTTTCTCTTGCATATGAGGGTACTAAAATCTAAAACATGGTTTAAGTAACAGTTCCTGAAAATTTCATCTTTTTGGCGTGAAGGGAAAAGAAATAGCTGAATATTCAAGACGAAAAACAGTTTTTTGTGAATAACTCAGAAAATATCCATTTTAGGACAAGGGTGTGATGCATACATTCACATTATTTTTTAACGTAGATTCAATATCTGCCATAAAAAAATGGAGTTCTAATTTGAAAAAATTGATTTTTCCTGATTTTGTCATCCCTAACTTTGAAGGCGATTTTTTCACCCCCTGTATCATGAATCGCGATTTCGATTTTCAAAGTTGATACATCAATCTTACATCTTGAAAAATCCCAAAAATGAAAATTTTCCATCCAAAAACCTCGAAGTTATTCTTGTTTCAGCGGAGCTCTATTTTAGATTTTTTTTTCGAATTTTCCCGCTCAGAGAGAATTTTCCAACCAAAAGTGAAAAATGTTACATCAAAATAACTTGAAATTTTCTAAGGAATCTATTTCTGCAATAAAAAAATGGTGTTGTAATCTGAAAAACGGAAGTTGTCGTCATTTCCGGAAAAACCGGAGGTGCTCATGCCTTGAAAATATTTTAGATTTCATCAGCATCGTGAAATACTTATAAGTGTTGAATTTCATGAAAATACTTTCAGTAGTTTCCCGTATAAATATGGGTGAGGTTCCTCGTGAAAGACCCTGTAGATCAATAGTACAAATATCTTAGTCAAGTTCGTTATACGGCATCATCCGTCGAATATTTACTTTACTATTTCTATCCTTGAAATCGTTTCAATAACGTTTAAATGAAGGAGTCTTCCAAATTTTGTGAGAATCGTCAGGATAGAAAAAGACCGAATGTTTTCATAATCATCATAATTATCATAATCAGAAGTTATTCGTCCGATACAACAAAATATAGAGGTTATTGATATATTGTATATGCTGAAATTTCTCCCTTATAGAGTGAAATCTCGAGAAGATATAGGAGCTTTTTCAATCTTTCGAAGTGCAATTCTTCCTAAATTCATGGCTCAAGTTCATGGTATTTTTTTCTCAGTTCTTATTTTGAGTTTCATGACAATTTTCTCAAGTATACAGGGAGAACCACGACGAACTGCATCGATCGATATCTCAGAAACTGAATGTGGGAAAAATTTGAAATTTTGGGAACTTGGCAGATGTCTTGGGACCTATAGAGCTAAAATATTTTCATCTATTAGCCACTTCCGGTTATACCGGTAATAGATCCTAAGTCGCTTATTTTAAATGGGATATCCTATATATTATTACATTTTTGGATTCTACTTAACATTCTAGGCAGATTTCATGTATCATGTCTTATCCCTAAGTCTGAGCGTTTTTGACATATTCAGGTTTTTATGTCAAAAATTACGATTGCAAGCCCTAATTTAATTATCAATTGTTCCTATAAGGAAACCCTTTTTACTTACTTTGGGTTAGATGTCTTGTTGAAAAGGACCTACTTCAATAGATTTTGTATAATACTTGGACAAATAATCATACAGAGTGTTCAAAAAAAAAGATCTAGAATGAGATTGAATAAACTGACAAAACTCGATTTTTTCAAATGGAAACCCCCCATTTTTATTATTTTGTAGCATTAATCATCAAAAATGAAGGTAACTTTGTATGGCGGTTTTGTATTTAATGTGTAAATAATTAGATCTAGGATAGCCACGTTTATATTTGACATTTCTAGTCATCGTAATGCCAGCCCGGTTGAATTATACAAAAGATGATTATTCAAACTTATTTATTATTTATGGACAATGTGAAAAAGTTATTTCAAGAACCTGTGATACATTTGCTACCCGATATCCTCATAAACAAAAACCATCACCAAATACTGTTAAACGAATTATAGAAATCTTCAAGAATTTTGGATCCGTAAAGGCAAAAATGTACAAAAAGAAACCAGTTGTTGATAATGAAAATATGGGAATAGCAATTTTGTGATAATTTGAAGCATATCCAACAAAATCTTCAAGGCAAGTAGCATTAGAATCAGGATTATCTCAATCGTCAGTTCTAAGAATTTTACATAAACACAAATATCATCCCTATGCAATTTCATTAGTGCAGCATTTGAATGAAACTGATTTTCCAAGAAGAATGGAATTCTGTGAATTCATAATACTTCGTTCACAAGAAGATTTTTCTTTTTTGGATAATATCATTTGGACCGACGAAGCCAAATTTACAAAGAATGGTGTTTTTAATCGACGTAATTGCCATCATTGGAGTGATAGAAATTTACATCCATTTAGGGAACACAATTTTCAAGAATCCTGGCAATTTAACGTTTATTGTGCAGTAAGAAATGACGGCATTGTTTGCTTACAATTTTATCAAGAGAACTTGAATGGTAAGTTAGGTCTTTTTGAATAGTTCTAATATAAAACACATATTTCAACTTATAGGAGACCGATACCTCAACATCTTGCGGAATTTTGAAGTTGACTATTTAGACAACTTGCCCCTGGCTGAACTTCGAAAACTTTTCTACCAACATGATTGAGCACCTCCACATAATGCCCATTTGGTCAATAATTATCTGAAAAACTTATTTTACGATCAATGGACCAAATCTTTGGCCACCTCGCTCCCCGGACCTATCAGTGCTCGATTTTTATGTATGGGGAACAGTGAAAAATATCGTGTATAAAACATCAGTGACCACCATGGAAGACTGCATGAGACGTGTTAGAACAGCATTTGAAGACCTGGACCCCCAATCAATAAGAAAAGCCACCCATGAACAATTGCTGCTGAGATGCGAAAAATGTTTAGAAGTTCAAGGACACCAATTTGAATATTCACTTAAATAATTTTTTTAAGCCTGATTCAAATGCTACTTGAAATGCCAAATATAAACGTGGCTATCCTAGATCTAATTGTTTACACATTAAATGCAAAACCGCCATAGAAAAATATTAAATCGGCAATATTTCGAAAACTTCAAATTTTAGGTATAGATAACCTCATACAAAGTTAGCTTCATTTTTGATGATTCATGCTACAAAATAATAAAAATGGAGGGTTTCCATTTGAAAAATTTGAGTTTTGTCAGTTTTCTCAATCTCATTCTAGATCTTTTTTTTTTGAATACTCTGTATGATTATTTGTCCAAGTATTATACAAAATCTATTGAAGTAGGTCCTTTTCAACAAGACATCTAACCCAAAGTAAGTAAAAAGGGCTTCCTTATAGGAACAATTGATAATTAAATTAGGGCTTGCAATCGTAATTTTTGACATAAAAACCTGAATATGTCAAAAACGCTCAGACTTAGGGATAGGACATGATACATGAAATTTGCCTAGAATGTTGAGTCGAATCCAAAAATGTAATAATATATAGGGTATCCCATTTAAAATAAGCGACTTAGGGTCTATTTCCGGTATAACCGGAAGTGGCCAATAGATGAAAATATTTTAGCTCTATAGGTCCCAAGACATCTGGCAAGTTCCCAAAATTTCAAATTTTTCCCACATTCAGTTTCTGAGATATCGATCGATGCAGTTCGTCGTGGTTCACCCTGTATAATCATGATTTTAAAATTTATTTCAAACTGTGTGCGAAACTATATAAATTTTGGGAAACTTTATAAGTTCGAGTGGTTCAAGTGCCACCTCCCTGAACTGGATCTTCCTATTAGGGTAGCTACTCCAAGAGCTCTACACCTCACTTCGACTTGTAGATCGTAAACCCTACAAGAAGAAAAATCGTTAATTCATCAATCGAGTTGCCTTAAGTTTGGAGGTCAATTGTTCGAAATAACTTACACTTATAAGTGAAAAGTGAAAAATTTTTTTGACGTTTTCAGCATCTTAAGAGCAATTTTTTGCTTGAAAATGGCAGAAGATGTCTGTCGAAAAGAAAGGGATAGGGACAATAACAGATTATGGTTATTGCACAAATAATAATTCTTCATGAAAAGCGAGATTAATGATCCAGGACATTCCCAAATTTGAGCATCCTACCATATTATTCTAAGAAGTTGAATGAAAAATACAGTAATTTACGGCTTAAATTGTGACCACTCATAGGTAATTATATGATAAATTGTCAAAATCATCAAGAACACTCCGTAGATTTCAAGGTCCTGCTCAAAAAGATCTCAATGATAATTGCTTTGAAAATAAGATTCAGTTGCAAGTAAGCAATTTTCTCCTAATTTGGATTTGAATAAATGAGTTATTGCAAAGGAAAAAAGGCCACTCTAACGAGTAAACGCTTTTTATTCGTTTATTAACTGGATAAATAAAGAAAACAAATTATCAAATAATAGTTTTTTTCTATTGTGTACCATATAAATCACTTTTTTTTTAACCTAGCTTTAATCAGTATTCATTAAACTTAAGTTTTGTTAAGCTCTTCCAAATGGCCTTGCAAGGAACACGGCTCCAAACAAGGCCAATATTATACATCAGTCGTTCAACTCAAAAATAGAGTTGTAACAATTAATATATTCGCTTTTACTAAAACTACATAATAAGCTCTTTCATTTAAGCAAAACATTAAATGCTCAATATATTTTTATCATTTATAAAATACTCAACGAACATTACTTGAATACCATCGTATAACTAAGAATATATTAATGGAAATTATTTAAAAACAGTAGTAATGAGTATTAAATTGACATCAAATAACTTGCCAACGCGTATTATAATGGAAAAAATTTTTTTTACCTCAAATGGCCTTCTTATGGGTCCGTTCATTGTAAGGCCAAAATGTTGCTAAGAAGGCCAAACTAAAAATTATCAATGACTTTATTCGCATAAAATTTAATCATCTATTCAATTACCGGCCTATTGTTATAAAGTTTTTTTTTGCTTAAAATATGATTATAGACAGACTATCTTATATATAACTTATCACATACTTACTTTATCACATACTTTACCGTTTTCAACATGTAAATATTTTTATATTCGTTGCTTTTCATGTAAATTAGTTTAGTTTATTTTCAACCATAACCTTTCCATAAAAGAAATTTAAATATATACTGATAATAAAATAATTTTAAAAGAAATGTCTATTCAATATGAGTTAAAAAGTTTAATAAGCCTTATAAAGAAAAATATTATAAATATAAAACATTGTTTTAACTGTAATGGTACGTATTTATAACTAAAAAGTAACTGTTCATATGTTCATGGTTTGTACATGTTCTTTGTGAGGCCCATGTACCCCCTAGCAAGGCCAACCGTCAAATTTTTGATTGGCCTTATAAGGAACCATCGGCTTTCCTGGGAACACTGCCAATATTTTAACTTAAATCGAGGCAAAACAATTTTTTTTTCTTTAGTACCATAAACATATCCTTATACGACAATTCACAGTAAAAAATATGAAATAATAATAGGTTATCTAACTAAAAACTTACGTTTTGCTGTGCGCGCGAATAACAATTGTAACGTCGATGGCCAAAGTCTAAGAAGCGTGAGATCGCACTGCCACAATAGCGGCGCGAGCGACTCGCCGCCGCATCTGTGGACTTGAGTTTGATGGATCTTAGTGTATAGCCGAAGGAATATGTGTTTACATGTCAATAACTACGACTTTTTGATAGTTGGCCTTCAAAGGAGCGTGGCCTTCCATGGTCCACCCACCTTATAAATTATTATGTGATTTTTGATGTGAAAGATAAGCCTTCCCTTGGTTGGATTTTGAGAGAACGGAATTTCAGCTTTGACCAAAACTGAAGGAAAACTATGGGTGGTTACTTTAAATTGCAGATATAGGTTTGTTGATTCTTTTACATTCGTTGTGGCGATTGTCTTTTGATTAAACAGTTCCTAAGTCCGGGAGAGGACTTTAGAACAAGTGCGCAAATGCTCCTGAGCTCATGTCACTGTTTTTCTACATTTTCAATATACAAATTGATGCAGTTATTTTGGAAACCATATTCCAGGTGCTCATTACTCCAGAAAAATTTGACAGATATTGCCTAACCATGAACTCGGCTTATTATATAACAATGAACTTGACATATATGAATACTCATCTCTTATATAAGTATGAAAGCTTTAGTTACTCTAGTACATATACGTTGATTGTTTCTGCATACACGACCTATATTGGATAGCATCGATAGATCGATAGCTCACTGTTGCACTTACGATAAGGACGCAAAAATACGAACTGCTCAGAGCTGGACAAACCTTGAAGGATTCAGCAAAACGAGAATGCTTTCGAAAATCAAAATGTGTTTGTTCAACTTCACACACTGTTATCTGACAAGCTTGAGTCAAATCAAATTTGGGCAGGTGGTCTCTCCAACTAGGTAGTAGCGTACCATATCATGATGAAACAAGCGCATTCGCCATTTCGTCTTCACAAAATAAACTTTCCTGATCCTTGGAAGTTAGTTTTTGCTGGCTTGATCCTAGTGGAATAGCGAGCTACGTGCCTAAATAATAATAAGCAGTCTTAGTATGACTACTCTTACACTTCTTTCCAGAGAAATAGTCACTTTTCCCATATATCGTGAGGATTAAAATTTTCAGTGGCGGCGGGCCCAGACTGGTCCTCTGATTCCTTGCGTTCGTTTGGCTGCGTTCCTTCTTGTCCTCGATGGTTCAAGAAATGATGCCAAAGGACAAGTGGAGTAACAATAAAATCGTGAAAATGCATAAATTTCTTATCAATTACAGGTACTTATCGACATAATCCTCCTCTAAAATTGTACATTTTTCCCATCGCGATACCATGTTCTGTATTTTTTCAACATAGAAGTCTTTGGGTTGATGTCGCACTCACAAAAGGTCGTGCTTCCTGACTTCTTCGTCGTCTTTAGAAACCACTTTGCGTAAATGTTGGGTGTTCTGTGAATGGGCGAGCTGTGAAGGAGGGCGCATGTCTTGGTGATAAATGAGGCCTTTCGTGATCAATCCCGGACATTTGTTTCGATAACCGGTCTCAATCTCACAATAAGTGGCAGTATTTGCTGTACGTCGGTATTCTAAATAATGGCAATAAATAGGCCTCCACATGTACCACACATGTACCAGAACACTTTGTTGGCCGACGAACGAAGCATAAATTTATTCGCAGACGTTCTCAAATCATGCTGTGCCGTTTCGATTCCAGCTTGTTATGATAGACCCAAGTCTCATTTTTATTTATTTATTTATAAAAATGGGATACAAACAGGTTACACCCAAAAAAGCATCCACTTAAGACTAACAAAACAATTAAAAGTGTTTAAAAAAGTGAGCCGTTACTCGAAAAATTCTACATTTTTATGAGAAAAATTTATATGCACATTTATTTTCGCTATGATAAAAAAGGAGGACAACAAATCACAGACAAAAATGCACTTTCAGTTGCACCCACAAGAAGGCAAAAATAAAGCACGAAAAAATTGAAAACCAGGATCAAGGACAAAAAATCCTTCTCTCAACTATTCTTGAAGGAACGCAATGATAAAACAAAAATATCCAAATTTCCGACACTAGTTATAATACGTTATGGAAAGATTTCACCCTCTTCGTCGAACTGTTGTTCAAGCTGTGAAAAGATTGTTAAGCAATTTTCCTTGTGAACTGGCGACAACATTTTGGGAACCTATCTGAGCATGTTTTTAGAAAATTTAACGTGTTATGCATAATTTCATGTTTTGCATCGGATTATATTTTGTCGATAGTAACTCGAAGATCTACCAAACCCAGCCGTTCAAGGCGACTACTGCGCTGTTTCTGAATTGATCGACCCACAAATAGAAACTTGACAAATTAATATTTACTTATTGAATGACCCTCGTATGTGTTGATTTCCTTCATTAAGTTTCAACTTTTTTCAATCTCTGATTGAATTAATCAGTTATCTATTATTATAACAGTAATTTAGAGCTGTCTGTTATTTTTGAATATCGCTTCGAAAACGACCCTAAGAGAAAAGTTTCAACTTACCCATAAGATGATCCAAAGTTTTCAGTTTTTCAGAAAAGATTAGTGGTCTAAATATTTCTGTTAAGTTTGTACAGGGTAAAATCAGTTCAATGAAAAAAAATATTTTGCATGAAAAATTAGATTTTCTCAATGACTTGAGAAATGTTGATAGGATCAAATTGTAACTTGGGAAACAATTTTAATTCTCAAATCTCAACTCAAAATTTTCAATATTATTACATTACATTAGTCAAATGTCGTCAAAAATAAGTGCTTATATGTAAGCCACAGAATTCGACATTTTTTGCAGTTCTGTGATCTGTACATCAATTTCGTCAACGGATTACCAAAATTATCGTTTCTTCGAGAATATCTAATCTCAATGTTTCAATATTTTCTTCGAGAAAAATTTTAAAAATCGTTATTTCCAACAAATAAACAGTGAAATAATAATATGGTTATTTTTGTTTTTTACGGTCGAATCCAAGGGACATCCAAACGTGAGGATAGCTTTGTTAACCATCGAAAGACTGGAATGGTTAATTGAAAGAAATCGAAAAATACACCGAAAGGTTACAGGCATTTGGGCAAAAGGATAGCACGCTACACGACTTCTTTGATGTGCTAGAAGAAGTACGCAAAAATTAGTATATTCTTTTTGGCGCTGTTGTTCACCCGAAGAGACTGCTTATAGATTTGCCCTAATGACTGTATTTTTAGAATATTTGGGTAAAAAGGTATCATTTGTTTCGTAAGGACTCGGTGATGAAGAATCCATGGTCAAAATGGATTGTGTCCGTCCGTCCGCGGGCAAGATTACATCTGAACGGAATGAGCTAGAGCTGAAATTTTCATGGTAGTTCGGAGGAATGAATATCTCGGAAGAGTTCGTTATCGGGCCGAATCCATCGAATGCTTCAGCAGTTTAAGAGTCTGAAAATCGCTTTCCTTTATAACTCCATTGACTCCAAGTTGTATTTTGACAAAAATCTACATCAGGTTGAAATAAATTGGCTTGCAGAATTTCACACAAATCGAGAAGCTAGAATATTTTCAAAAAACTCAAAAAGAAACATTTTTCAATATTTCATGGCTCATAAGATATCGGACGTATTTGAAAAAAATGTGCATGAATGGACGTTATTAATATCTCACATATTCTGAAATTTCATTGTCGTAGCTTCTTTCCATCTGAAGATATGATTGTTTTTTCATTTACTCAAGAGAAAAAATAAAAAGTCAGGTCGAACAAATAGATGAAATTTTACCTTCAAATATCTAGTTTTTAAATTGAAAATTTTGTCAGTGGTTTTCTAGTAATCTTAGAAATAACAGAAACAAAAAAATTTCAATTGTTTTTTTTTTTTTTTTGGGCTATGAGCAAGCAAATTTTTTTTTCGCTCTACCACTATCATATGAGGATCGGACACCCTTTTATTCAGTTTTTACTGTTTTTAATAGACCTCGATATGCCCTTTTCTTGCCGAAATATAGATCTTCGAATGGCAAAGGATCCTTTTCTCTGTGGTTCTCGATTTCTCAGCAACCAATGATCGCACAGAAAGTAGATGCTGCGTTTCTGAAACTTGATTAAATATCCTTTATTGCCTGGTCATTGCTTTTTCGAAAAAAATAGTTTTTTGTTTTCGTCTTATGAAGCTAAGAATGCAACAAGAAAGTGCCATTGGTGTTTGTTTCGTATATCGAGTCCTGAGTCGAAAATATTGAGGAAACCAATGATACTAAGAATGCCTTTTACAGCTCAATATGTCCACAAGTACCCTACGAGGATTAAAATCAATCCATCCAGACATTTCACGTTTTTTAGTCAAAGAAGTTCGTAATCTTTAACAAAATGAGAAAAAAGAATTCCTAAGTTTTTTCCTGAAGAAGGTAGTTGAATTTTTAAAAAGAAAAATATAATGTTTTTTAATTTTTTTTTTAGTAAACATATAAGTTTCTAAAAAAACTGTTTACTCAAACGATCTTGAAAGGTTTCACAAAAAGTATAGAAAAACAATATCCGAAAAGCCGGTGAAAATATCCAAATGAACTCAAGAATATCAACTTTTTTTAAAATTTAATGAACAATAAATCAGTAGAATCATGAAATTGAACAACAGAAATTAGAAATTAGTGGGCATTGATTTCATGAAATACCTGAAGTTTTTTCAAAAAAACTTTCCACCAAGAATTTCCTTAAAATATTTTTTCATGGAAATTCAACCACTGTTTGCAGTAAAAATTTGGAAAAATCTCAGAGATTTTTTTCTCATTTTCTTGAAGATTACGAGAGCAAAAACGAGATCCATTGATTTTTTCAAATATTCGATCGAGTGAAACAAAAAAACGGGTGGATTGATTGATTTGGCTCTTCGTAGTGCTTTTGATGACATATTGAACTATGAATGGTACACTTAACATTATTCGTTTTCTCAATATTTTCAATCCAATGTTTGATACTGGAAACAACTACCAATGGTTCTTGTTTGTTGCATTTTGGAATTCATGTGACGAAAGGAAAAAGCTTTTTTTTCAAAAACAATGGCCTTTAACTTTATGTGCGATCGTTGTTCGCTGGGATATCGAAAATCAATGACAAAGGGAACCTTTTCCATTTGAAGACTGATATCTTAGCGAGAAATAAATAATTTAATCACTATGAAAATAGCAAACGAAGCTGAATTAACAAGGTATCCGATAAATATAGTGGTTGAGAAAAAAAAATTTTTCACGCTCGTAGAACAAGAAGGAGCCTATAAAAAATTTGAAAATTTTTTCATCCCTGACATTTCTGAGATTTCTCAAAATCAATTTAAATAATTTAAACAGAACAGAAAATACCACGTGTCAGCAGAAACATTCTAATTTTTATTTATATCAATATTTATTTATTCATCAACTAAGGAATACACACAGGTGATTTTCACACGCAAAAAGGTATTCACAGAATATTATGGAAAAGTGTACAATATTTAAAAAACGTAGTTACATTAAAAGAAAAAGACATGTGGTTTCACATCAGGGATGAAAAACAAAATTCAAGAAATTTCCTACCTAAAAACAAAACATTACAGTTGAGAAATAAAGAAGAATTCACAGAAAAATAAGTTGAATCAATGTTAAAGTTGCCGGAAATATTTTCTCAAAATTTTTTCTTGACTGCTCTGGAACTGTCGAAAATAACTTCACATATTTCTGTAAACATGGAAGTCACTTTCTGCATACGATAGAGAGGCGAATTCTGAGCAGCAACAGTGTTTCTCTTAGGGAGATAAAAGATGTCATGTTTCCTCAGTGATACACTCGGGGTGTATAAGGTAACACCGGCTAGAAGAAATTCCGACTGCAAAGTACCATTCAAAAGTTTTTGAAGCATCAATACATCGCTTATAGTTCTGCGGTATTCCAAACTGACCATGTTAAAATGTTTTTGTCTAATGGATAGTTCTCAGGATCACCTTTTTTGGGTCATGAGACCAGACCTGTAACTGAGAAATCTCAGGAATTTCTTCTAAACATTTTCTAGTCTTAATATGTGGACCTCAATTCGTTTTTTTCAATGAAATAAGTGTTATATCACAACCTTCCCAACTATGGATGATGATTTCCCTTTGAATGGGTTCCATAGCAGACTTCAAACATCAGAAGATCTGAAAAATCATCACTTGGATCGCAAGACCCGATTCGAAGAATTGCAGATTGGCGGTGATTATATTTCTAAACTAGCAAAGGACTATGGTGCTGAGATTATTCTCCTTCAAGAGACACATACGGATACTAAAAAAAATCTTCGTGAAAGAGAAACCATAAAAGGTTATGTAATCAATTCCATGACCTTGAGTGGATATCAGACGGTCTCTTATTACTGCAGACCTGAAGGAGAACATGGTGGATGCGCCCTATATGTGAGAACAGACTGTACAGTGCAGATGTTGAATGTGGCTAAGTTTTCGGTTGCTAAGGTATGTGAAATTTGTGGGACCAGATCAAGGATTGGTAATGTGACATTTTCTGTTTTGAGTGTATATAGACCACCAACAGGTGATTTTTCCATGTTCATGAATATCTTAGAATATGTACTTAACCACTGTACCGCAAATTCTAAATATGTTTTCTTATGTGGTGATCTTAATGTGAATTATTTATCCATTGAAGATCCCAAGAAGCGACTTCTTGATGATTTGTTCACTCGCTTTAATTTGATTGTGCGTTCTCGTGAGCCCACTCGAGTCTTCACAAACAAACATGGAGTCACCTCTTCAACCAAGGTAGATTACATTGTCTCTAACTGTCCAACGAAGTTTACCCATGTTTCTGTCTGTGAACCTCACCTTAGTGATCATAGGGCTGTTATACTGGACTGTTCGGTACCACATGTGACACACTCAAATTCTTCGGCCCCTAAGGTTTTCAGAAACACGTCGCAGGAAAATATCGCCACCCTTGTTGGTGTAGTTGCACGGACTGATTTTCAGACCATTTACCATCATAATTCGATAGACCACAAATTCTTTGATTTTGTTGATATCTTGACATGCTTGATTAATGAAACTTGTCCTTTGAAAGCATTGCGATTTTCACCTGATAGTCGCCCTAGATGGGTAAATTCGCAAATTGTAGAGGCTAGACATCATTTGAGAAATGTGCATTGGATTGCGGCTAGTTTGGGGACACCAGAAGCATTTGCAAAATATAAAGATTCCAAGATATTCGCGATTGCTGAAGTTTACCAAATTAAATTACAATAAATGTTTTCTTGAAGAATCTGATGATTTGAACAAGGCTGTATGGCAAATTGTTCGTGAGGGGTTGAGTCGGTCTGCCTTGGGGAAAGCAGTGTTCTGCTCTTACTGTAAATGGACAGCTTTTATATGACCCGGAGCGAATAGTTGAGAGCTTCGGCGAATATTTCACCACAATCAACAAAAAATTTCTGCATGATCACTATGGCAATGATATCTTTAAAGTTCTGACATCTCAGAAACTATGTGAACATAGTTTCTTTTTCCATCCTATTGAACCTGAAGAGATTTTGTCAGTTATACGAGATCTGAAAAATGGTGGTAGTTGTTCGGGTCCGGACATAATATCTTCTAAGATCCTGAAGGCAGTTGCACCATTTATTGCAGAGCATTTGAACTATCTATTTGATCTATCCATTTCATCTGGTTGCTTTCCTGCAGTGCTGAAAATTGCTAAAGTTATACCGGTTCACAAAAAGGATGCCACCGACGATATTGCAAACTATAGACCCATTTCATTGTTGAGTCAGTTATCCAAGGTGTTTGAAAAACTGGTCCACAAGCGTGTGTGTAAATTCTTGAACAAGTTTTCTATATTGTCCGATCGACAGCATGGATTTAGAACTGGCAGATCAACACAAACGGCCTGCACGGAATTCATTGATTTCGTTTATGAGTCCCTGGATAAGGGAGACAGTGTGGCGGGAATATTTTTCGACCTCTCCCGTGTCTTTGATTGCCTCCAGCACACTTTCATAACAGATAAACTTTATCAAATGGGATTCCGAGGTGTTTTCTTGGAATGGATGCGAAGTTATTTGTCACAGCGCTCCATGTATGTACATCTAAATGGTTATTCGTCAAAAACTACAAAAACGATTTGGGTGTTCCGCAGGAGTCGGTTTTGGGACCGCTGCTGTTTCTGCTCTTCATTAACGATTTGCCCGATTTTTGATATCATGTATTATCATTTTATTCGCTGATGATGCTTCTTTGGCGATCAGAGCAGCTAATAACCATGAACTAGATGCTCTGTGTGGGGAGATGTTCAGGCGTTTCACTGACTGGTGCAAAGCCAATGCACTCATTATCAATCTGAACAAGACCCAGATCATAAGATTTCAAATTCGCAATTCTGATTTGGTCCCTAAACTTGTCATCAAGATGGGTGCGAATTGCTTCTGAGTCCTTGGAGTATGTCAAATTTTAGGTCTTTACGTGGACAAAAACCTGAGATGGCATAGTCAAGTGGAAAACATATGTAAAAAACTAAACACAGCTTATTATGCCATTCATCGGATAAAGGATTCCCTTCCCCTTGATGCTCTGATGAGTGTATATTATGGTCTTGTATATTCCCATCTTTGTTACAATGTTGTCCTGTGGGGTTCTTCGTTTGAGAGTGAGAGGGTTTTCATCACACAGAAGAGGATAATTCGCCCCATGTTCAACTTTAGGCCGAGGGAATCGTGCAGGGAGTGTTCAGAAAGTACAAGTTACTTTCATTTCCTTGTAACTATATGCTGAAGTGCTTGTTGTTTATTAGATGTAACTTTAACAATTTGATGAAGTGCTCCGATTTTCATAAATATGATACTAGACATCAAAATACCTTATGTGTTCCTCTACATAAAACTTCAAAATATGAGTCGTCACCGAGGTTAGCAGGTATAACTTTTTATAACCACCTGCCTAATAGATTCAAGTTATTAAATGATAGTCATTTCAAACGAGAAATCAAGAAGTTGTTTATTGAAGAGTGTTTTTATAATACTGATGAATTTCTGCAAAGCTCATTGAGATAGCCTATCATTTTCATTTATTGTGTATTATTGACATGTCCTATACATCATTGTAATGTCCAAAAGGATTAATAAAATTGTATTGTATTGTATTGTATTCATTGATTGTCTCCTTAGTAAAATTTACGGTTTAGCTTGTTATGTTAAAAAATCCTTGATTTACAATATCGAGTTAATCCAAAAGGGCAAATTTGAGGGTGTATTCTTCATCTCTTTCAAATTTTCTATTTTGTTATTCAGTTCTTTTTCTACTTTTGTCTTTTATTTCCAGATTCGATGTAGGCTACTTGAAGAAGTCTTTGTCTCCATCAATAGACGACCACTCTTGAAGAAAGAAGTCCCAAAAATATATTTCAGCTCATTTTTATACTTTCACACTTAGGCGTGGAGCCAGGTTTTTTTTTACTGGGGTTTTTTCCTAGGCTTTTATGTCATACGCCAAATTGTATGATACCCTGTCACTAACCCTGATCTATATGCTTTAATGTTTGCTAAATAAATATTGTAAGCCAAAGTTCAACAGAATATATATATATATATATATATATTAAGTATATATATATATAAAATGAGGATTCCACACAGATGTTTCTAAATTTAGTCTGCTGAATACGAAAGCATAATATACAGCTAATAATGGGTTCACATTTTTGAAGTCTCGGCATTGTCTGGTAACGAGACTGAGCATTCTATTGCTGTTATTGACTACAGACTCGAGATGATGATGGAAAGTAAGTTTGGAGACTAGTATTACTCCCAAGTCTCTGACCACGTTTGTTCTAGAGAGTATCATATTGTCAATGAAATAGTCAAAAAAGAATAGGATGCTTATTTCTCGTGAAAGAGATCTCTGAGCATTTGGAAATATTCAGAATTAAGCCCTTATTTCTGCAGTACTGACAGAATTTATTCAGCTCTCTCTGCATTGCTATGCAATCTTCTATGTTCCTAACTACTATAAAATTTTCAAATGATCTGCAAATAGCAGAATTTTGCATTTGATCAAACACCGCCCTATTCCATTAATCAAAATTAAAAAAGTAACGAATACCCAAATGTGACCCCTGCGGCACACCCGATGTATCATCAAAGCGTTCCGAACAGAAACCTTGGACCACGACGAACTGTTCTTTATTCTCCAAGAAGGATCTGAACCACCGCTGCATAGCACCGCGAACTCCGACCGAAGCAAGTTGACACGAAACTGAAGAACTTCCGAGGGTTGGTTTTTAAATCATCCTGTTATCGGTCTTGATGAGTTGTTTGGACTTAGACCCATTTTTTAAATTCAAGATAGTCGCTCAGATTCCGGTATTTTTTCCATTTAAAATGATACCTATTTTACGCCTAATTTGTTGAATGGTCATTTATATTAGAATTCCTATAACTAATATTGAAAGGATTGTTTGAAATGGCATATTTAAATTCTTTTTGTTGAAGCCAGCACAATACGGCAAATTTTCCATTTCACATCGATTGATTCCTTCTGATGATTTTTTAATAGTCTTGGCCATTTTAATTTTGTTTTCAATTGAATGATCTATATACTCTTCAGCTACATTAGTAGACTTCCAGTTATCGTATCTTTTCAAATTTGTGATGTTTCCACCGTTGTCAGCAAATAACAGTTCGACGAATGCTATGGTCTGTGCAATTTTCTTAAAGAAAAAGCCCAAAATATACTTCAGAAAAAGTGCGCTAAAGCACTTGAACTCACGGCAGTGCTTTCCAACCTTTTTTCAGAGGGCGAATCGATTTTCCATTTCTGATCACAAATATGAAATTGCTATAACCCCGTGTGCAATGGAAATGAAGTGGTTTTCGATGTCATTCAAAAATGGTTAAGTTGATCGATCTATGAACAAAGCAGCAGTTTATGTCCTATTCCAAGAATTCTTCCTAATGAAGTTATCATTGATATCTTCGAATTTGATATCATAGGGTTTCTTGAATATTCCAATACAATTATAGAAAGGCCACAATATTCTTCAGATTAAGCGTAGATCCTAATTTGAACAAAATTCGTCTATTGAGTTTAAGAAATTCTGGAAACGAAAACTCTAACTTGTTTACAACAAAATGTTTTGAATATTCGTTCACATTGGTGATATGATCAATCACTCCAGTGTAGAAGCACATAAATTCTCCCGTTGTCACGTGCTTTTCTACAATTTTGCGAGTTTTTTCTATTAGTACAGCGTTCTATCATTTTCCCAAATATATGTCATTTTAGAATATCGAGCCAAAATTGTCTCAATGGACATTCTGAAGAAGAATAAATGGCCAAACTTGTTCATGTCTGCCCGACCGTATGCTCTCTATCTTCTGAATAAGATGAGCTTGAGTTTTCATATTTTCAGAATAGTTCAACTTACTTGTATTCAATTCAATTCTTTTGTATTCCTTGTAAATACATGATTCTTTTATTTCGTGGGTATAGAATCTCTTTTAACAAAACGTTAAGGCAGTCCTTCAAGCGACGTTTCGCACCTTTATTCGTTGCTTCGTCAGAGCTCTACAAATACACACAGATGAAGAGCACACGGAAAAACGATCTAAGTCCAAAATATCGAAAATCAGGATTATTACATAAAACAGCAGTTCAGCATGCGAAGTACGTTCTGTCCAATGTAAATCAATGAAAGATCTACCTAACTCCCTAAAATCGCGTTTAAAAACAAGTGTCCAATGGAAAAGCGATCTAAGTCCTTCCAATTTACGGAATAACGACCTAAGTCCTATAGCCAACCAAGACGGGGAGTCGATTTATTTACATATTCATGTTTCAGTTTGTTTCAATCGTGTTCAAGCTTGTAGTGCATCTTTTGTTGTGCGATATCAAGGTCGTGAATAATAATATTATGATCATGTCTAGCAGTGATAATGACTCTGTGCCATTGTCAAACATCCTAAGTAACACACGAAAGCGAAAGTCATGTGGTCGTTTAAGAGATGTTGACAAACATGTCCGAAACCATACGTTTGAGACTGGGAATCCTTGTAGCTGTAAAAAGCAATGTTTTCAAAAGTTGAGCGACGGCAATAAAAATTATATTATAAAAATTTCAACTCATTAGAAGACAAAAATTCCCAGAACAGACATTTAGCTGGGTTGATTTCTATGCTGCCAGTTAAAAGACGTCGTCCACGAAAAAGTGAAGATATTGCAAATTTGAGAGACAGTGTATTTCTCTACAAAATTAGAGCTCAAAATGAGGAGAATGATGAATTCCATGAAATATCAGTGTGTCAGCAGGCCTTCATTAGTCTACATGGAATAACAAACAGAAGACTGATTACAATAAAAAGTGGGCTTAAAAGGAACGGTAGCTCAGTTGACGATATGAGAGGTAAGTTCACATTACAAAAGCAGAAATATTAGATCTATGGTCGTTTCAAATTGTAGGTAGGCATCAAAATCGTCCACATAAGATGAGTCCTGAAATGGTGCAACTTGTTGAGGAACATATCAGCTCCTTCAAAGGTCGTGTATCGCATTATAGTTTGAAAAAGTCAAGTAAACTATATCTTCCAGAGACTTTGAATATCAAAAAGATGTATCTATTCTTTCGTGAAAAATATCCAGCTCTGAAAATAAGTTATGAATCCTACAGACGAATTTTCACAACAAAGTTCAACATTGGGTTTGGGTATCCTAGATCAGATACCTGCAGTTACTGCGACGAAGTTAAAATTAAAAAGGCTTCCTTGGAAACTCAACTGAAAAACATAGGTGCTGATAATCAAGAAAATAAGTCAGTTATAGAAAAACAGCTGAGAACTATTGAAACAGAACACAAATTACACAAACTTAAGGCGGAAACTTTTACAATAGAAAACGTAATAGAAAAATGCCCAAAAAAACAAAACATAACGATGGATTATTCAAAAAATTTACCAACGCCAAATATCACAACGAACGATGTATATTACAAACGGCAATTGACGTTCATAAGCTTCAATGTTCATATCCTTTCATCAGCCCAATCTATTTTTATACTTACCCGCAAACTGTTGCTAAAAATTTAGAAAGCACTGACGTGAGGTCAGTTGGCTTAGGCGCTCTTGTAAACCACTTACAATTATATAAATTTTGAAAAATCATATCTCCAGAACTATTAGCTTGTCGAAGTCGAGAGTGGTATTTTTGTATACGTCTGATAAAACTGCACCATAAAAAAAATTTTTATTTGAACAGTGTCATTTGAAAAAAATTTTTTTTTGTTACTCGAACCTATTCGGCCGATTTGACCGAATAACGAACTTAGCCGAGATATTTATACCTCAAACCTATTCTGAAAGTTTCAACTCTCTAACTTCATCCGTTCGAGAGTTATCGTGTTCACGGAACGGACGGCCGGACGGACGAACGGACAGAATCGATTTTGACCACGGATTATTCATCAGTAGGTCCAAACAAAACGATTGATACCACTTTTGCCCAAAAATTCGAAAGTCACAGACACTTGGGCAAATTGATAAGCACTCAGGTGAACAAGAGCGCCAAAAAGGCTCAGATGATGTTGTGTCCCTTTGAACCATTTTTGCTTTAATTTTCTTGATGCAGAAGTACGGCATTTAGAGATCTTCTGTGATTCATGCGCTGGACAAAACAAAAACTTTACCCTTTTGAGATTTTTGCATTACCTGGTACATAAAATGAAGCGCTTTGAATGTGTGGTTGTCACATTTCCTATAAGAGGTTATTCCTACCTTGAATGTGACAAGGATATTGGACTAATTAACAAAAATGTGAAGTTGATGTCCTACATCAATGGGTGGAAGTATTTAGGAACGCTAGATGTAAACCACGACCATTTGATGTTGTTGAATGTGAGAAAGACATGTTTTTCGCCTGGACAGAGTTTCTAGCACCTTCCTACAAGAAGAAGTGCCCATTTTCAACAAGACCACTAAGAGAAATTCGCATTAGTCGTGAACATCCAAGAACAATAGAAACCAGAGAAAGTTATAATGGAGCTAGACAAAGTTTCATTATTGCTGGACCAAATTTGACTGCGAAGGGATCCCCAGAATTGTTGTATAAAGAAGCTATTCCAGTGGCAAAAAAAAAATACCTACAGTTACAAGAGCTGAAGAAATTTGTTGCCGAAGCACACCAACATTACTACTTGGAGTTACCGACCATCGATAACAACAGGAGTGATGATGAATTTGATGTAAGTTTACTAATCCCTTTTTCACAAAAAGACATCCATTTTTTTCTCATTTGCAGGAACTGTAAGGAAACTGCACTTTTCAGAAAAGAAAACTTCTTGCTCACATGTTAATGATGTTGATGATGACAGTTCAATACATGGATCCAAAAACCACAAAGGATGGTAGTTATTATTTTTACCTCAATTGACTAAAAAAATTGGACTTAGATCGTTTTTTCCATTTTTTATTCTGAGTTTTCAGAATGTTTATATTATTTTCTTTGTTTGAAAATTTGTAATTGGAGTACTTGTATTAATTTCCAATAAAACGTTAATGCACCATCTACATAAGACAACTATATATATTTTTTTCTTCATCAAATACAAACGTAGCACTTTGAAACTTTAAAATTGATTTATCTCAAAACTTATCCGATGTGACTTAGATCGTTTTTCCCGTGTGCTCTTCAGATTATTATAAAGAACATGATTTTATGACTATAGGAGTACCTCGGAAGTGGGAAACGTCTATCGAATTCAAATTAGAGTTCATGAATTTCGGATTTTTTTTTATGACAACTATCAATCAATATGACAAAAAATGAAAAATGCTGGAGTAGAGAAACAGATTATTGTAAAATGATGAACTTATTCCCACTTCTACAAGTATTCAAAAAATAATATTGTTGGAAATGAACTACATAAATATTATATAAAATAAATAGGTGATATAAAAAATGTTATAAATGAAGTTCAGGTGTCTGAATCCTGTTTCGGGAAAATAAATTTAGTATTTTGTGGTAGATTGTACTCAAGCCCAAACAGTCAGTTCTCAGGTTGATATTGTCGGTTAATTGGATTTGTATCATCTCCCCTATATTACGTTTAAACCAAGTGGACTCCATATCTAAAAGTGTGGTCTCCTCAAACTTGAAATTGTGACCTGTAGTGAAGTGATGAGAGGCTAACGCTGTTTTGTTGGTCTTGATTTGATTATGGTTTTTGCAATCATTTTTGTGTTGACTTATTCTTTGTTTTAAATACTGTTTTGATTGTCCTATGTATGATTTGTTGCATGAACATGGAATTTTGTAGATAACATTGCATAAATTACTTAAAGGTGTTGGATCTTTCAACTTTGTGAACAGAATATTTGTATTTTTATATATAATACGCCATATGAATGTTTTGACCAAGAGTACCATTAATTTATTGGGAAAGTCCATTTATAAAGAGAAATTTGAAGTATTTCTCATTTGAAGGTGTTCTTTGAATAGTTGTGCGATTGATGTTCCCAAAATATGAGTCTATGCTTTGGTTTACAGATTTTTTAGGGTAGTTATTTTGGTGCAATGTTTCTTTTAATCTTTTCAAGTTCATCTCATAATAAGAAATATGGCTTAAAATAACCATTCTGTATAGGAGTCCTTTTATTATATTAATTTTATGGTTGATCGGGTTGTTTGAACGAAAATTTAGTATCCTGAAATGTAGATGTAGAAGTCCAAAGAGCCGAGAGTGGAGAACTAACAACGAACTGGTATTAAACCAACAAGTTCGGGTAGGATGGAGTTACGAGCATCAGTGGTCGAAATTGAAACAACGGGAAATTTTCAATCTCCTGGTACTCCTTTTTCCTTAAACTTTAAAAAAGAGCTCCAAATCATTTCTTCTGAATATGAGAATTTTTTGTAACATCGAATAACAGGAATGTCCGTCAGAAATTTCTATTTTTGATGCTATCACAGATATGTTTTAGATTGACGGTGGTTGGATTTAAAAATTAATCAAAATGATTCATTACGGTGAAAAATGTTTTTGCAGAAAAGAATTTGAGCTTCGAGAAAAACTTAATTTGAGATACTGGTTTGTTCATTCATCGTTGCGGATGTATTGGTATTACACTGTTCAACAACAATTGTGTAGCAGGTCCTGACCTCACGTCAGTACTTTCTTAAATTTTCCACAAGAAGATCATGATTGAAATAATAACTATTGGTATTATTGAAAGCACCCAGATGGTAATTAAGAAATAAAAATTCAGTGTATTTTGTTTAAAAAAGAATAGGTAAGTACTAAATGTAGGAAAGTTTTCGAATTTTCCTTGATATTTCCATTGCATTAACATCTGATTTATTGTTGTTTTGAATAAATAAGCGGTCAAGTACTCTTGAATCGAACAATATTAGAGTTTCGTAATTCATGTTATGTACGACATAAAATATTTAGATATCCCAATAGTTATTGATCAATTTGGCCAATTCAACGTTGTTAAAAGTTGATTCATTTTCCGCGCGCTTGTTCCAAGTGAAGATCAACGTGCTATCGTTCTATCCAAATGTCTATGATTTTCGAATAAAGCTGAATATGGAGAATGTTTGATTGAGGCTGAAACAAATGGGTTTGCAAAATTTCGTGCTAGAATTTGCGGAAAATTCCCAAAAATTTGCAGACATCGTGTTTAATAAGATATTGATCAGAGCTCCACAAAATTTGGAATATTTATGGACGACATTGATGTTTAGAGCATCCACAAATTTAATCATTATCCCATCTTATTGGAAGAAGCCATGAATTTTCCATATACATAAGTTTCATTTTATTGTCAAACGCAGATTGAGATAATCACTGAAGAAGTTCATATCAAACATCAATTATAATGGTTATAAGATTTCTTTCTTAAGTAATAAGATTTAGTTGCCAGTAGTTTTCGCTCTACCACTATCATATGAGGATCGGACACCTTTTTATTCAGTTTTTACTGTTTTAAATAGATCTTTTCTTGCCGAAATATCGGTATTCGAATGGAAAAGGATCCTTTTGTCTTTGATTCCCGATTTCTCAGCAACTAATGATCGCACAGAAAGTTGATGCTGCGTTCCAGAAACTTGATTGAATATCCTTTAACGCCTGGCCATTGCTGTTTCGAAAAAATAGTTTTTTGCTTTCGTCACATGAAGTTAAGAATGCAACATAATCACTGAAGAAGTTCATGTCAAACTTCTTTCAATTATAATGGTTATAAGATTTTTTCTTAAGTAATAAGATTTAGTTGCCAGCAGGAGATTTTTTTCGTTATCTAAACTTGAATAAATTATTTCAAAAGAGCCTATTGGAAAAAGAAATCTTTTCTTTTTAATAGTCGATGGAAAAGATAAGCTGTTTTATAGAGAAAAAAATTGTTTTTCAAAAAACTGAAGAAAAAAATTTAGGTTTATTGATACTTTCACATTCCTAGTGGCGGTTGTTTGAGTATAAAAATATTCCAAAGTCTAGGAAGAGACTTCACAACAACAGCCGCAACGGCTCCTTACTAATGTGAGCGCATTCAAACATTTTTGCGCTTAGAACAGCGTGCTATCGTTTCGCCCAAGTGTTTGTAATTCATGAATATTGGCCGAATGGTCCCAATCGATTGAGTTTACTTCCTGATCAAGATAACAGGGTCGAACTTTTGTATGTCCGTCCTGCTGTAAACTTTCCATCTTCCAAGACAGATTAGCTGGAGTTTTCATATTTTCAGAATAGGTCAACCGTCCAGATATTTCGGTCAAGTTCATTATTGGGCCAAATCTGTTTAACCCGTTTGGTAGTTAAAAGTAACTGAAATTTGGTTTCCAATATAACTTTTAGAATATTCATCGAATAAAGTTGTGAATTGGAATATATTTGAATTAGATTGAAACGAATCGGCTTGCAAAATTGCGCAGAAATCGACACTTATTTATTATTATATTCGAAAAATACAAACGAAAATTTGTGCATGAGTGGGTGTATTTACATTAATGATATCCTATATATTCTCAAATTTCATTAACGTAAAAAACTACGTTATGAGAAGACTATTCTTTTATCCTAAGTGGGGGCATTGGGGTGGCGGTTGAAAAGAAACTAGAGAAAATTTCATATCTCCTAGAAGCAATCCCAACAGAAAAATCACTTAAAATCTTAAGAAAAATGGTTGAAGATGATGGAACGCTGGATGAAAGAACTACACTTATCGTGAATGCAATAATGAAAATGCTATCCATTTACATGGTCCCAACATACTTCCACTTTGAAAACATTTTTTATCAACAAGAATTTGGAATGGCCATGGATTGGTTCACCACTGCCTCTTTGTTTAGCTGATTTATATATAGAGAACAAGAAGCCAATATATACTAAAACCCTATTTATGGAATAGATATTTAGATGATTCTTTCATCGTTTGGTGACATAAAATGAACACTAAAGATGAATTCCTTCAACATCTTACCAAACAAGAAGAACCTATCAAATTCACAATGGAAATCAAGAAAGATAAACAACTTTAAATATATTTTGTTCATAAACAAAATGTAATCCTGAGAACCAGTGTGTACAAAAAAACAACAAACACAGGCGAATGTCTACATTTTAATCAATCAATCAAATAATATTTATTTTCCACATCAGCTACATTAGATGTATTTGAGAATGGGAAAACATGTCAAATTTATTAATACAATACAATATGTGTGCACTGGAATTATTCCTCTTTTTTGCAGAAGTCCAGGAATTCTTGAATGCTGTATGGTTCACTTCTGTATAATGTAGTCTAGGATTGTTCTTCTGAATAAATTGGAGTCGATCAGTAATTGAATTTTCCTAGGTATTAAGTTGAATAATTTGATACACATGTACCTTGTTCCTTTCTCTGTAAGGGATAGTGAGTGTGGTGGTACTATAAGCGGTTGCATCCTTCTGGTGTTGTTTGAGTTCAGATGTTCACAGAAAATATTTTTATTATTATATAGGAACATTAAGATTTTAAAGATATACTGCCCATAGACGGTGAGAATTCTGTTCTCCTGAAGTGTCCCCTGCATGACTCTCTGTAACCCATCCTGTGAATTGTTCTGTAAAGCCAACTTCTGGGTGTAGAAAATTTGTGATGTGTCTGAGCTACTTCCCCAGGATATGATTCCATAGCTCAATTTGGCGTGAAACATGGCAAAGTATACAGATTTCAGAGCACCTAACTCGACTTGATCTCGTAGAACCCTGAGTGTATATACAGTAGACTTTAATTTTTATTCAGTTGTTCGATATGTGAGAAATATTTAAGATGTTGGTCTATATGTATGCCAAGAAACTTGGCCGAATTACTAACAGTTATTTCATTCTCTTTATAATTAATATTTTGAGGGTATGTTCTATTGGTTCTGTCACTCCTGAATATAATGCATTCTGTCTTTGTGGCATTAATAACCAAATGGTTTTCGTCACACCAGTTACTCATTTGGTTCATGGAAGTGTTGAAGTTCTCTATTGCCATTGCAACATCTGAAGATGGAATCAACGCATTTGTATCATCTGCATACATTACAATATTGAAAGTGTCAGCAGGAAAATTTTCAGGTAAATCATTGATGTAAACAACGAATAATAGTGGACCCATTATTCCTCCCTGGGGGACACCCACATCTTGTATGAGCTCACTTGATAGGTACTCGCGATCTCCCTCTACCAGCATAACTCTTTGCTTCCTGTTCTCTAAATAACTCCTTATGAGCTCAAGTTGTTTATCTCTAACTCCATATCGTTCTAACTTTGCAATAAGTACTTTGTGATCAATGGTATCGAAAGCCTTTGATAGATCCATCAGTACACCAATGGGTACATCCCCTCGTTCAAGTGTCTTTATGATATTATCAGTCATCTCGAATATGGCAGACTCTGTGCTTCTGTTTTTGATGAAACCATGCTGACATTTGGTTATTACGTTGAACTTTTGGAAGAAGTTCATCAATCGTTTCGCCAAAATCTTTTCAAATACTTTAGCAAAAGATGTCAGTAAGCTAATTGGCCTATAGTTCCCTAAGTCTTCCTTTGAACCCTTTTTGAAGACTGGTTTCACAATTGCAATTTTCATATCATCAGGAAAAATACCTGATTGGAAAGATAAATTGATTATACAACATAACGGTTTCAAAATGTAGTTAATACTGCTCTTGATCACCGTCATGGGGATCTGGTCATGTCCGAAGGATTTTTTATTTTTTAGTTGTTTAACTGCAGTGATTACCTCTGATTTTTTTTCACCTCAAACATGTAAAATGATTTTTCCAAGTTTGGTTGCTGTATTCTTTTAGTTGATGTTGGCTGACTGGAAGCTAATGTGAATGTTGGGTTAGTGAAGCGCTGATTAAATTTCTCTACTAGTTCTTGACGGTTGCCCTCAGGGAGTTGATTATTTTTACTGTTTCCACCTGTTATCTCTCTAACAATATTCCATGTCATTTTTGCTTTATTTTCCGCTGTACTTATTTTATGACTGTAAAATCCTCGTTTTGCTGATCTTATTGCATTGTCGTATTTTTTCTTCATATAATTATATTTGCTGATATGTTGTGAGTCCACTTTAGAGATGACATATAGAATATCAAGTTGGTCTTTGATAAGTTTTATTTCAGGATTGAAGGTGTTAGGTTTTTTTGAGACACCAGTTTTTATGATCTTTTCTGGGAAATTTTGTCTAAACAATGATGAGTAATGACTGATGAAATTATTCCACATGGTATTAGCATTGTTTGATATTCCAATTATCTCGCACCAGTTCTGGTTAGCGAGTAATTCGTTGAATGATTTCAATGTGTGATCGTTAATCTGCCTAACCTTGATATAATAATGGTTGTTATCTTTTTTATATGTTTCATCAATTTCAATTTTCTGACCTTTGTGGTCTGACAAATGAGCTTCAAAGACTGATGATTCAAATTCATCAATGTTTGTAAAAATATTGTCCAAGCATGTTGAGGAGGTCAAAGTAACTCTTGTTGGTTCATGAATAGTGGCATGTACGTTGTAGGTTTCAACAGTATTAATAAAGGTCTGTGTATTCTTACTTTTCTGCAGTGTATCAATATTAAAGTCTCCAAGAATGATAATCCTTGCTCCATCCCTCTTAGATGACTCTAGGATCTTCACAAGCCTATCAAAAAACAGTTCAACATCCGCTAATGGAGGGGAGTCGGGTCTATAAATACAAACTATTGTGGTCTTGGTTGATTTCAGATATATTTCTACTGCGGAGCATTCTACAGCATTACTGATGCTTAAGTTCTCGATATCACACCTTCTTTTAAATTCCATGCCATCCCTGCAGTACAAAGCAGACCCACCATGTGATTTTCTGCCCCTACAGAAAGCTGATGCAAGTTTGTAACTACTGAACTTATATGACTGTAATTCTTCACTTGTTTTCCAATGCTCTGTTATTCCGAATACATCTGGGTTCTCATGATCTAAAAACTGGCATAGTTTCAGGTAAGATGAATTGAGGCTTTGAATATTCTGGTGAATAATGGTCATGACATTTTTATTTGATTTCAATTCTGAGTGGTGGACTTTGCGATTCGTATCGCGTCTTTCTGAAAAAAATTTCTGAAATTAAAATCTCGGATCAGAACACCTTCAGGCCAGAAGTTCTGGTTTGTAATTTCTTGGTATAAATCTGCGGGGGCACCCACGCTGAATGCTGAATTGTTACCTTTGTTACGAGTTTTTAACTTCAACGTTGTCGGTTTTTAGCTCATCACACACATACTGTTTGACTGTGTTTTCGTCTACTTCCTTGCCAGCAATCCTTCCCAAATAAATCCATCTTTTACGACGCACCCCAGCAAAAGAAAGATTTCCATTCGTCGTACCAGTGCATACAATTCCTTTTGATCGGTAATTCCTTCTTTTTGTTGATTTGACTTCAGTCCATTCATCATTGTCTTGCAAACGCGAATTTCCCGGTTTAGGAATCGAATTTGTTGTTTCTTTATTTGTGACATTTTCCGCATTGACGGTGACAGAAAGCATTTTGACGTTGTCACTGCGTCTGTTCACAGAGTTGTATGTTATTTGTCGATGTTCTTGTTCTTGATTTGTTCCGCTAACTGATGAAGGTTCATTATCAGACTTATCACTCGATTTCGGATTTTTTGCTTCTTGTTTACTTATTTCAACTTTATTATCTTCAAGTTTTTTCTCGATAACCTTAATTTTTCTAATAGTAGTTCATTATTTTGAATTAGTATATAATTCTTACTTTGAGATTCACTTAAAAGTTTTTCCAAGAACTCATTTCGCATTTTCAGGAAGGTAATTTCGCTATATAGATCGCTAGTTGGTTGAATTCCATCTACATTCTCAGCTGTTTCGTGCACACATAGGGCAGTTTTCCCACTCGCTGACTGAACAAGGCATGCTGGGTGAAAACGACCTAAGCATTTTATGCATTTCACAAACTTCACTACTTTTCTTGTGCAATATTCACAATTAGTCTCGGTTTTCGGGTAATCTTTATGATTTTTTACAGAGCGTTCGTACAGTTCGCCTTCACTCTCCGCCATCTTGAAATGTTTTCCAACCATCAACTGAATACTAAATTTGGAGTGGCAAAAGGTATATATGATAGATCAACAAATATATGCAAATATAAGATGAAAATGAAGAAATAAATAACATCACAAAACTCTCAGAAGTAATGGTTATCCCAAAAGATATTGGAAAGAGCAAAGGAATAACAGTAAATCAGCTTTGAACCAGATGCAACACGTCAAAAGCATCATTCCTTATGTGGATGGTTTATCAGAAAAATAAGAAGAATTTGAAATAGAAATGACATAACAACCTCCTTCAAAACACAAGATACTATCAGGGCTCATTTAACAAAAAGTTAAACCTGTTAACAAGAATCAAAGAACAAAAAAATTCTAAAATTGTGAGCTTTTTTGAAAGCTAATTTTTATCAGGACGACAAAAGATGTCTGTTGAAACGTTGGGAAGAAGAACAATAATACCAGGTAGGGAACATTTGTTGTGAACGAAGCTTTATTTTTGTTTGTTTGTTTGCTATGACATCTGTGAAACATATTTGTGTACATCAAGTCATTGAACAGACAAACACATATATTTTCATCGTGTTGAAAATGTCGAATTTCGTACCAGAAAGTGATGATTAGCGGAAAGCATTAACTTTTCGTTTTCATTTGAAGAAAAGTGTTGCAGAGTCACAATGAATGCTTGTCAAGGCATATGGTGATCATGCTCTATCAGAATCAACATGCAAAAGATGATTTCAACGATTCAGAAATAATGATTTTGATGTGAGAAATGAAGAACGTGGAAGACCACCAAAAAAGTTTGAAGACGATTAATTGCAAACGATATTGGATGGAGATGTTGAATGTTCCACAACAAACAATTTCTGACCGTGTAAAAGCTATGGGAAGGATCCAGAAGTGTCTGGTTGGCTTGCTTTAAATGACGAACAATTTTATTGGCGCGATATCCACAAATTACCAGAAAGGTGGTCAAAATGTGTAGAGAAAAATGGCCATACCGGTATACTTGATAGATGATGGTTATTGCCGAAATAATAATTATATACGAGTCTCATCATTAAAAATTTTTCGTCAACATCGAAGTGTAAGTTGATTAATTACGTTGACTCTGGGCTCACTGAAACTTTGGGGCGGCATTCGAAAAGGAAATTTCCAATCTCCTAATACCCCTCATTGGCCTCAAACTCATAGAAAAATTATTTGTCTGAACATACGAATTTTTCGGAAAAGAGAAATGTCCCTCAGATGCTGGGTTTCATAAACATTAATCGGTGGATCAACTCGATGGTTGGCGATTCCATACCTGAAATCCTCTGAGTACCATACTAAAACTCACTTCTAAGGTCATAGCGAATAAAATTTACAATCTAACACCTGCGGTATTTGTTTTAAGACAGATAAGGGAAAATAAAGTGGAATACAACTAACCAGCGTACATGTATTTTGTTGATTCAGAAAAATGTGCAGATGAAGAACGTTTTACATCTACTTTACTATAGACACATACCGTATAAACTAATTAAAACCATCCAGAACAAATATAAGTGACTCGAGCGAAAATAGGAGCCAATGGCTTGGACCTTGGATTCGACAGAGGGATTAGCTGTGCTCTCTCCTGTTAAGCATTATCATTGACGAGATTATAAAGATTGTACGTGCACTGAAGTATATACAGAATGGGCAATCGGGAAATATCAATTCTCTGCTATGCTGATGACCCTGTACTTTTGACACAGAGTGAGGATGGCCTATAGCGGTTACTACGTCGATTCAACTGTATCGCCAAATCTTTCAAGATAATATCAACCCAGAACACTAGGTGCACAATAACCTCAAGAAATACACTATGGTGCAACCTAAAGTTGAAGGCAAAGTCCTCCAACTAGTAATGAATTTCAACTAATTGGCAATAGAAATCTCTGGCTGTGGTGATGTTGAGGAGGCGGTAAGGGAGCAAACTGCGAAACAACAAGAATACCGGGAAGTTTGGGTGACACAGTATGGCGAAATGAAAACATCCACATACAAAAAAATCAAGAATTCATAAAGCAGTGGTTAGAACCAACTATGGAATACAACGCTGAAACTCGACCTGACACAGTGAGAACTAGACAACTACTGGAGACAACAGAAATGAGAATAATTAGCAGGATAGCTGAAAATACACTATAATATAGGAAGAGAAGTGAAGAATAAGAAAAATTGGCTGGGTGAAAATACTGAATGAGTGAAAACTAGATCGAGAAAGAAATGGAACGAGAATACAACTGACAGAACTACGGAAACCATATAAAATTGATACTTATCTGTTGTTTGAAGATTTCTTCAAGTAACTTGGAACAATTTTTCTCCAAACTTCCGGCAACTCAATTGATGGTGCACTTATGGGTTTGAGATCGATATTCATGAATGCTGCCTCTTTTATTTGTTTTCTTGTAGGCTTCTATTTATTGGACTAACTTGGATCTATCAGTTATTAATATTTGAGAGATCTTCTGATGTTTCTTTATTCTCACTTTCAACGGGCGTTTGATTTCTCCGATTGATGATCTTCCGAATTCGCATGGTATCTCATAAATGCAATTCTTCATTCTTTGATTCTGGTTATCATGTTCAATCTTTGTTAAACTAGCCCTGATGGTATATTGTGTTTTGGAGGTGGTTGTTATGTCTTACCTATTCCTAATTCTTTTAATTTTTTCTGATAAATCTTTCACATAAGAAATTTAGCTTTTCATAGTTTGCTGCATATCTTTTTGTGCGGTATCAATATTGAGTTCAAGCTGATTTTCGGTCATTTCAATATTTTTTGGGATAACCATCACTTCAGAGTGTTTTTGTGATATTATTGCCTCGTTTTTATCTTGTTGGGTAGATCATATATTTGTTGATCATATGAACATTTCGTCACTCCCAAAGCAGGAAGGTTGAAAAATGTTCTGATATTATCATTTTCTTTAAAAGCTATTTGTTTTTTAAACGACAGAGGATATCGAAACGCTGGAAAGAAGAATAATAGGAAATGATGGTTATTGCCCAAATAATACAATAATAATAATAAATAAATAATAATCCTTGCTTACCAATAGATTAATTGTCCTGAGTATGTTGCCACATGCATTGAGTGAATTGAATTATTAAAGTGATAAAATGAATTCGAAGTTTTGAGTGGAACTGGATTGTGGCTGAAATGGAACTTAGGAAAACCGTTAGTTTGGTGATTCTCAATTAGAGATATTTGTAATTTTAATTTGAATATATAAAATGTATTTCAAAGGATAATAGCTAACTGGAATAAAGACATTCTAAAAGGAAAAGGAGTTGATATGTTTACTTTTGGTTGGATTTTAGGAGTAATTAGAGTCTCGAACAAACCTTATGGAAAACTGTGAGAGTTTATTTTCAATTTAGGGTACGGGTTTGTTCATTCACTGTATGTAATATCACACTGTTCCAGAGAACTCTAGAACAAGGGTGCAAAAACACCTGACCTTACATCAGTGCTTCTATAAATTTTGTAAGTTATTGAGAAAAGCTACTTTCAAATACTCATCACTCCGGCACTATTGAACGTTTTTCACCCAACAAAGAACTTGACCTATACCAGGTATACCGGTATGAAGTGAGCGTCAAGATACAAATGTCTCGATAGGAAACATTTGTTGTGAACGAGTCTATATTTTTTAATTGTTTGTTTGCTATGACATCTGTGAAACATACCTAGTTAGTAAACATCATATCATTGAACAGACAATGTCATAAACTCTCATCCTGTTAAAAATGTCGAATTTTGTAACAGAAAGTTATGATTTGCGAAAAGCATTAATTTTTTGTTTTCATTTGAAGAAAAGTGCTGCAGAATCGCATCGAATGCTTATCGAGGCATATGGTGATCATGCTCTATCCGAAGCAACATGCAAAAGATGGTTTCAACGGTTCAGAAATAACGATTTTGATGTGAGAAATGAAGAACGAGGAAGACCACCAAAAAAGTTTGAAGACGCCGAATTGCAAACGATATGGGATGGAGATGACACTTTGAATCAAAAGCAAATGGCTGAAATGTTAAATGTTGCACAACAAAAATTTCTGACTGTTTAAAGCTATGGGAAAGATCAAAAAGTTTGGGAAACGGATGCCACATGGAATTGAATGAAAAACGGATGGGAAACCTAGAAGACACTTAAGAAATTTTGCTTCAAAGATACGAAAGAAAATAGTTTTTGCATCGGATTGTTACTGGCGATGAAAAATGGATATATTTTAAGTATCCTAAACGGAAAAATCACAGGTTAATCCGGGACAACCATCAACATCGACTACAAAACTAGATCGATTCGGCAACCTAAAACCTGGTGAAAGGATCAATACTGATCTCGACCAATAACAGATGATCAATTTGAACCATGCATTGATGATTCCAAAATATTGATGAACACTTCAAAAATAAATTCAATAAAATTACAATGCCCTGAGTACTTTTATAAAAACTATTTTTTTGTTTGTACTATTATAAAAAAAGACTCATTATGATGTGATTTACAAAAGACATATTGATTAATACATCACTTTATTATTTTTTAGAGTTTCATAATATCATATTAAGCCTGTTATCTTAAAAGATAAAAATGAAAATGAGTGCCTTAATACTTCAAAACTGACGTAATTTATTAATTTTTATTTATTTCATTAATTTGAGTGTTGAAATTATTAGTTTATTAAGTACCTAAGCGTTTTATATACTCGTTTCTAATCATTACGTTTGAACAGAATGGTTGTAAATTAAGATTTTGTTTGCAGAAAACTAATGAGGCTTGTGATATCGACAAGGAAAATATACCATCTAGTCCTTCCATTATAGAAAATTCACCACCACGTCAACACCATGGCATTCAAATAGTACATCACGAAAACAAGATACTGAAACGGATAGGTGTATTATTTGTATTAGTGGCGTGAAACCTCATACTTATTTAATAAGATTTTTTGATCTTAATTTTTTCCATGTTCAGAATTCTCTTCAAGAAATAAATTATGCATCAGAGAATACCGATAAGACCTCGGGCAACGTGTTTGTTGTCCGGCCACGTTCAAGAATTTCAAGCAGTAGCAGTTCATCCTCATCTTCGTCCTCAAGTAGTGGCGGATCTTCATCCTCCAGTAGCACGAACGAATCTGAAACAGCAGCAATTCCTGGCCCAAGTACTAATTTAAGACCTCAAGCAGGTATTCTACGTTCTTACACTCAATCACCAATTAACCCAGAAGAAAGTGATGTTGATCTAAGTGATTCAGATCCAACATATCATACTAAACAATCCAACAATCAAAGAAATAGCTTTATTACTAGCTCTTCATCTGCGGATTCTTTGGTCCAACCAGAACCCTCAAAAGTAGAAAGCGGAAACCGGGCCCTGCTAATTGGAAGCAAAACCTATCTAAAAAGTCAAGAAACTCTGGAGAGAGTTATAGGTCTAATGGCAAAATCTAAAAAAGTCATTCCAGCTAGGCTAATCAAAGAAACTTGTACAAGTAAGTGTAGGCTGAAGTGTTTTAATAATATATATGAGAGATCTGAATTATTTAAGAACTATTGGGCTTTGTCCAATTTGGAATTACAGAGTTCATATATTAGGGCATCCATGATGGAAGTAGATAGATATTCTAATGCTCAAAACCCTCGCCTGCTACTCATTGCGTTTTATTTCACTCAATACTGTATATTTTTTATTAATACTATAGACATATCGGATAGATAACTAAGAACTGTCAGGAGTAAAACTAATAGTCATGGTTTCGTAGAACCTGAGGGTAGAGCTCGGAGTAAAAATAAAAAGAGGGTGGACCCTGAGCTAGTACAATGCATCAAAAATCACATAATTACGATACCGAGGGTTGAGTCTCATCATTTAAGAGCAACGACTTGTAGGGAATTCATTTCCGACAGTAAAACTATCAGAGACCTCTGGACTGATTTTAATAATGAACAAAAATACCGAAACCTCCCGCAGTGCGACTATTGGTTATACCTGAACACTTTTAATAAAGATTTTAATATAAGCTTTTTTTAGGCGAAAAAAGATAGGTGTGAAACGTGTTGCATATGAACTTGCCCCCGCAAATACGAAATTACTGCTAAAACCTAACTATGATAAACACCTTAAAGAAAAAGAGGTTTGTCGCAATGAAAAAAGGATGGATCGACAAAATATTGATGAGACACACATTTGCGCAATTTATGACCTTCAGTCAGTTATGTTATGTCCTAGTCCTGATTATTTTTACTATTCTTCTAAAATAAACTGTCTTAATTTTACAATCACAGAATTGAAAAATAGGGAGGATGATAAAAAGTCTTACGGAGATGTTTATTGTTATTTCTGGGATGAAACCCAAGGTCAAAGAGGCGTCAATGAAATAGGTTCGTGTATTTTTGATTACCTTAGTACTTTAAATAGAAATAACGCATTTAAGAAGTTACATGTAACTTTTTATTCTGATAACTGCACGGGTCAAAATAAAAATAAAATCATTTGCTCTTTATACTCCTATGCTGTCACATATTTTGATAATATTTACAGTATTACTCATGAGTATCTAATCAAAGGATACACTAAATGAAGCTGAAAATGTACATAGCTTAATTGCAAATGAAATTAAGAAGAACATTAAAGGTGGACCCATACACATACCTGTTCAATTAGCTACCTTAATTAAAAGCGCTCGTAAATCAGGGAAGCCTTTTATCATTAAAGGAATAAATTACGAATTCTTCTTGAATCTCAAAATCTCCAAGAACAATGGGCGTACAATTTTAACGAAATTATAAGTAAATTGCCAGTATTGTGGAACGACAATAAAACAATAAAAGTTATTAAAGAGGAGTTGTTTCATATTAATTATAAAATATCTTATTCTGATGAGGTGTTTTCTGAGATTCACATGCGGAATAAACTTAAAAATGTTAAGTTACAACGAATTCGTGATTGAAAATTGTATGATCAAACAATAGAGTTAAGAGAAGATAAAAAGAGATCTTAAAGATTTAGTAAAAAAAAATTTAGTACCTACCATATACTCTAGTTTTTATAATTCTTTATAGATTAAAAGTTGTGATAATAAAGCGAAATAAGTAGTACTTAATAATTAGTGATTTTTAAAAAGTTAATATACTATGTTTTTAAGAAATTAAGTAGTATATTTGAACAGTAATAAGAGTTCCTACGTTATATTCTGAAAGACTATTATATTTAATTTTATACTAGTGTTGATTTAAGCGAAATAATTTTTTTATTTGTAACAAAAATGATTATTTTGAGTTTTTTTTGTCAATTTAAGAATATTATAACTATTATAAAGTAGTCTAAGTCAGAAAAATACTTTTGCGTGGAGTTCTTGCTTGATTTATAAAACGTAAGTCAAGAATAAATGGAAGACGGTGTTGTTTTTATGCTAGTATTATTTCGAAAAAGATCATTTTTTTTTCACTTAACCAGGTAGAACAATACTCACTGTGTGGTATGATACCTATTTTTGATAAAAATTTTATATTTCTAGTTGATTCCTAGTGTATTTCACCTCAGAAGTGGCTCAATAAATATCACTTAACAATTTTTCTTTGTTTTTATTTTGTGAAACTGCAAAAGACTTTTAGAGAAAAAGTGACATTTTTGGAAAAAGGAATATTATTTTTAGTACTGGTCAACATTATAGAGACCCTTAACCAAACAAATCATCAGGAATTACAATATTTTCAATATTAAAGTGACCTACTTTTCTAAGTTTTTTCAAATGTAAATCTATATTATAAAAATATTACGTATATTTATGGTAATAGAGTCCAATAATGTTACACAAACGAATTTTTTAACTTATGTTGTCATAATAAAATATTATTGGAGAATTAATGGAATATCATCAATGTATCTGACACATTTTTATCTATTTCAAAATCATTTTGAAATAGGTCACTTTCGTTGTCAGCGTGCAATGTAACAACCTGAAGATTCTATATTATGATAAAACAGCTGTCGTTGCAAAAATAAAGTTTTTGAAAACTGTCTCTTTTCAGTTAAGTAATTCGAATAAAGTGGTCATGTAATAAATGAATAATAGAAGACGAACTTACCTTCACTTTAATGTAGGTGCCATATTCTTCATTAACTTTATCCATAGAATCACTCCTGATGATGTAAGTGGGGTTGATCTCTGTAAAAATCGATGTATCTGATAGATCTTCCATCAAAGACCTGCAGTGCACTCTTGAAACAAGAATTATTCCAAGTAAAACGATCATATTCAGCCCAGAAATGTACGGAAATCATAAAAAAACTCGAATATAGCCAGCAAATTATTTACGACCGAATTCTGATCAAGGCGCACTCCGTATAAACAGATTCTGGCGGAAACGAATCCGAATGACAAGTGCAAAAACGGAACTGTTTACAAAGCGCGTAACTATTTCTCGCCGTCAATCAGGTATTATATTTGGCGATGCTAGGCAGTGGATTTATAAGATCAGGTAAGAAGTATTGAATCTGTTACCCTCTCCAAAAGCATCTGATTCGTTGTTGAATTCGCATAGGTAATGTTCAATACGATTGGGGAAAATTCTTGACGTTGTTCAGTCGTTCCTTGTTTTAACTTTATTTATATACAGATTTGTGACTATTGACAGCCGATTTCCGATATAATGTCAATATCGCTCAAAATCCTCTTCGCGCATTTGTTCCTAGTGAAACAGCAACCTATCATTTTGCTTAAATGTCTGTATTTTTCGAAAGTCGAGACGAAATAAAAAATTAAAATAGTTCTGACGTGAGATAAGGAGCATTTGAGCAATTGTTATAAATTGTTTTCTCGTACAATGAAATGGTGTGTTACAACCCACAACCGCCTCAATGAATGAACAAACCTATATCTCGAATTGAAAATAACTAATCAAAATTTTTCTTCTGTTTTGTACGAATCTCAAATTTCATTCTCCTAAAAATCAATCTAAACTAGGCATATGAACTCTATCGAGAACCATTTAGAATATATTTCTTTCACTAAGCTCTTGTCCTTTGAAATATTTCATATATTCAAGTCCAAATTACAGATATCTTGAATTAAAAATAAACAAACTAACAGTTTCTCTTGAAAACCCTGAAAACTTACCAAAAGCAGGTATATCATTTCCATCAAAAACCCTTAAGAAAGTGAAATATTTCTTCCAGCAAGCACTAGTCCTTTGAAATATCTTATTTATTCAAGCCCAAATTACACAAAAGAGATGATTCTTCGAAATCGACTTTTCTGGAATCTCTCCAAGACCTAATAAAGGAGAATGAATCATCTACTATCGTAGTACATTTAACTTTTTCAGAGCACGATTTTTGGGCATGTCAGAATATGACAACTTAAATAAACTGAGAAGCATAAAAATTAAATTTTCCCGTAGCGTTATTTTACCATAATGAAATTTGAGAATATGTAAATCATCAAAATTTTCAGTAGATGCCCAAATTCTTGTTGAAATTTGACTAATACCTTATGAAATATCGAGTATTAAAAAATTTTGTTTGGAATTTTTGAAAATTTTCTAGTGCGACGATTTCACAAAATTTCATGAAATTATTAGTTTGAACCTCATCCAAATATCTTTCAAGTTATAAATCGATTGGATGGATATTTTAGGAGTTATTGAAGGAACCAAGTGTCCGATGCTGATAACTGCTGAACTACTGGACTGATTTGGCTCAATAACGGACTTGATATTCAGATAATCATGCTATTCTGAAAATACAAAAACTCTTGCCATCTCTCGATCATTATACTCAAATTTGATCATAGATTCTTGACAATCGATTGGGACCATTTTCGGGTCGATATTCGAAAATTACAGACATTTCAGCAAAACGATATCACGCTATTCTACTAGAGAAGCACGCAAACATAATGTAGAAAAGCTCTGACGTAGCATTTCCGCGTTTGTTATAAAGTCCTACATTATGGCACAGTGTGATACTAAATCAACCGCCATTATTGAATGTAAACTAATCAACAAACCTTTAACTTGAATTTAAAATAACTACTCACAGTTTTTAATTCGATTCGATTCTATGTCTAGTTCTCGAGATAATCGAATCTGCTTGAATAATCATTAAGCCGTTTTTTTAGCCCCCCAAGGAGTTGCAAGTCGTAGATAACTACTGAATTATTTTTTTGTCGATATGTAGATAATTCTGCAGGAGTTTGATGGCATTCTCATGTATGGTTGATTTTTTATGAATTTTTAAAAATTAAGCCGAGTACCTACTGACCCCCTGGGGGTGCAAGTGAATGGGGCATATGCAGAAATTGTGAGTTGATAGTTCTTAATGTTATTGTGAAATTTGACCTCAATCCTATGTCTAGTTTCCAGGTATGAATTACTCACAGAAAACTCGGCTGAAGCTCGGCTAGTCCCCCCCAAGGGGTGCAAGTGGAAATGAGTCATAGAGTTATTCTCTGTATTCAGAGAGAAGAATAATTACCCAATTTCGTGTCGGTTTCATGTCTAGTTCTCAAGATATTCGAATCTGCTTGAATAATCATTAAGCCGTTACTTTAGACTTCAGGGGGTTGCAAGTCAGAGATAACTACTGATTTATTTTTTTGTCGTAATGTAGAAGATTCTGCAGGAGTTTGATGGCATTCCCATGTATAGTTGATTTTTATGAATTTTTAAAAATTAGGCCGAGTACCTAATGACTTCTGGGGTGCAAGTGAATGTGGCATATGCAGAAATTGTGAGTTGATGCTTCTTAATGTTATTGTGAAATTTGACCTCAATCCTATGTCTAGTTTCCCAGGTATGAATTACTCACAGAAAACTCGGCTGGAACTCGGCTATCCCCCCCAGGGGGTGCAAGTGAAAGTGAGTCATAGAGTTATTCTTTGTATTTAGAGAGAAGAATAAATACCAAATTTCGTGTCGATTCTATGTCTAGTTCTCGAGATATTCATATCTGCTTTAATAATCATTAAGCCGTTATTTTAGTCCCCCAAGGGGTTGCAAGTCAGAGATAACTACTTAATTATTTTTTTATCGACAGGTTGATAATTCTGCAGGAGTTTGATGGCATTCTCATTTATGGTTGATTTTTTATGAATTTTTAAAAATCAGGCCGACTACCTACTGACCCCCCTGGGGGGTGCAAGTAAAAGTGGCATATGAAGTTAATATCTGTTTATTTTCCTGGACGCTATTGCCAAAATTTACATCAATCCTATGTCTAGTTTGCCAGATAAGAATATTTTTATTGAAAACTCGTTCGTCATTCGGCATATTCGACCCGGGGGTGCTGTGGAATGAGTGCTGGTGATGGATTTATCATGGGCCATCGTAGTAGAGAACGTACCGTATCCAGATTCCAACGTGAAAATAGAAAAATCCCAAATTATCTCGGCGAATCAAAATTTTTTGCATCGCTATCCGGCCAATATTCCAGTGGCGTACGAAAAATTCTGTACAAAACTCGGCTATCTTACTCGGCTGTTTTCACATCAGTATATTTGTTGCTGTATCATTTTAACATTTTGCCACTCTCAATTTAGTACTAAGTCGGTGGTTTGAATTGAAATTCTCCATTTATAAATCAGCTAAAATAGGAGACAGGGGTGAACATGGCATTTCCAAATGCTTGTTGATAAATATTGTCTTCAAATTGGAAACATATTTGGTACATGCAAATGGAGAGCATTTCCCTTATTTCATTCACGCTTACTCTAGTTCTTTCACTTAGTGTTTGATCATTTTCAAGCTTTCTTCTTACAAATGTAAGTGCTTTATCTGTTAGGATATTGGTGAACAAGTTTGTAACATCGGAACTAACTATGGTCTTCTTCAAAGATCTCTTGGTTTCTCATTATGCCGATGAAATCTTTTGTATTTTTAATCATGAATGTTGAATGATTTTTTATGGAAGATATAATTTCAAGGAGAAGCTTAGCCAATTGTTGATATAGTGAAATCCTGAAACTAACAATGGGTCTTAAAGGATTATTCATTTTATGAATATAAGGTGAACCATATAGATGAGGAAGATGGTTATAGTGTGGTGTTAGCCTCAATCTAATGTATGGATCAGGAAATATATCTATATCTATATTTATTGAAGTTTTTATGAATCTTCGTGTCAATTGTGGAGGTAGGATCATTCCTTAGTTTCTTATATTTTCCTGCGTCTAAAATTTCATTAATCTTTTGTTTATAAGTATCAAGATCAATAATGACAGTAGCATTTCCTTTGTCTGCTGGAAGTATCTTAACGGAATTATCTGATTTAAGGTCTTTCAAAACTCTCGGTTCTGCTTTGTTTATATTCGAAACAGGCTTTTCGTTTATTGTTTTTGTCTAATAGAGTTCTGATTTTCCACCTTTATTCTTCAGCTTCCTGAGCTCCATCGTATAATGGAATTGGGGAACACCCACTATATATCATTGGTTGGTTATTCAAAAATGAAGGTAAAGAGTAATGCTATGCCTCTGAAATATTCAAGAATCCCATCAGCCACTTAAATTATAGAAGGTATGGAGATGTTAGAGTACTTATAGTTTAGATAAGATGATATTAGTACTTGGGGAAGTATGTTGCACTACGTAGGAGACTACAAATCAAAATATCTAGCCATATGGTTATATCCTTTCATCTGCAGCAATCCTTTGATGTCATCGTTCCAGCTCAAATTGAACTATAATCCTCTCCTTTCAGTTAAACATATAAATTAGTTTGTGGTCCAGGATATATCGTTCAACGATAGGAATACATTGAATTGCTTATAGAATGATTAATATGCTCCATATCGAGTAATGCATTTAGCTAATAATTAGTTTGTGGATGGTTTTTATTGTTGAAATATTGTAACTAAAAATTTCAAGTTCACCCTGTAGCACTACTCTGTGACTACATGACATTTGTCAACCCCTTGCTTTCTGTGGCTGAATAAAGTCAGTCTTTGTTCGAGCGTCGACGAGGTTACATGTATTATTATTTTCCTCACAATTTCCTTCCACAAATTCACAGGCTATGGGCCCAGATACGGTTTTCGTGAGTGAAAATTAACGATCGTGTTGAAGTTCCGTCGCGAAACAGAAAAGACTGCAGTGAAAATAAATTTCGAGGTCTAGTCGGCGAATCGGTGAGTGTTCAGAAAACGTCCAAAAATGGCGGCGAACTACCTCGCAACTATTCCCAAATTGCAAGGTAGAGAAAACTACCAGGAATGGTCATTTGCAATGGAAAATTTTCTGCTACTAGAAGGACTTAGTAAGTGCATAAAAGAAGAAAGTAGCAGTGACACAGCTGTTTCTGAAAAAGCTAAAGCGAGAATCGTGTTATCCATCGACCCTTCGTTGTACGTGCACGTGAAAGAAGCCAAAACAGCAAAGGAAGTTTGGGACAAATTAAGGCAATTTTACGAAGACACAGGATTCTCAAGAAAATTTCCTTCTTCGTCATCTCATATCAATCAGGTTAGAAAAATGCTCATCCATGTCAGAATACGTATCGCAAATTATCGAGACATCCCAGAAACTTGCCCGTACAGGAATGGAACTCGATACGTCATTGGTAGGATCACTGCTTTTGGCGGGATTACCAGAAAAGTTTGCACCTATGGTGATGGCCATAGAACACAGTGGGCTCGAAATTACCACAGATGTCATCAAGTCGAAGTTACTAGACATGCAAGAAGTTTGCAACACTGGTTCGACTGTCAAAGCATTTGCAAGCAAACACGGTAACCACAAATCACAAAGCAGAACTGACAACCGAAACAGAAATGACAGTCAACACGGAAATGACAAGCGACAGAAGGAGATCATATGTTTCAAATGTAAACAAGCAGGACATTTTATGTCAAAATGCCCCCAAAATAATCAAGACAGCAGAAGTCAAGAAAAGCAAACGAAGAGTGCATTTAACGTTGCTTTTCTCATCGCAGAATTTAATCAGAACGATTGGTTTTTAGATTCAGGAGCGAGCATTCACTTGACTTGCAGACAGGATTGGTTATTAAATGAAAGAAATCCTCAAATCAAGGAAATTATCGTTGCAGATAATAAAAGAATTCTAGTGAAATCAAGTGGTGAAGTTGACATGTTCACACGAACTGGCGAAAAATCGCATGAAATACAAATAAAGAATGTGCAGTATGTTCCAGAACTAACTACAAACCTTTTATCAATAAGTGAACTTTTAAAAAGGGCAACTCAGTTGAGTTTGACAATGAAAATGTAAGATTTACAATGCAACAAAGGTACTTGTAGCAGAAGCTCATTTAATTAATGGTGTCTACAAGCTTCAAACATCTAATAAATGTTCGCTAGCAGGATTAGCAGAATCAAGTGAACTGTGGCACAAAAGGCTAGGTCACATAAATTCAAGCTATTTAAATGAAATGAGAGATGGTATAGTAGATGGAATTAATTACAAAGGAGACGTGAAGATTAATCGGGAAAATTGTGAAATATGTTGTAAAGGAAAACAACATCGATTTCCATTTGGAAATTCGAATACTAGAGCAACTGGACTCCTCGATGTAATACATACAGATCTAGCAGGACCCATGGAAGATATTTCATTAGAGGCTCCAAGTATTATGTAGAATTTCAGGATGATTACAGCCGTATGTCCTTTGTTTATTTTTTGAAAGCAAAGAACGAAGTTCTAGAGAAATTCAAAGAATTTCAAAAGATGACAGAAAATCAAACAGAAAGAAAGATCAAGGTTTTGAGATCAGATAATGGAGGTGAATATAAGAATACCCTTTTCAAAAATTATCTGAAGGAACGAGGTATAATTCACCAGACTTCAAACCCATATACTCCTGAACAAAATGGACGTTCAGAAAGATTAAACAGGACCTTGATAGAAAAAAGCTCGATGTTTATTGTACGAAGCAGGCTTAGATAAGCGCTTCTGGGCTGAAGCAATAAACACTGCCTGCTACCTGAGGAACAGATCTACAGTTGCTAATATCCAAATGACACCATATGAAATATTTTTCGGCAGAAAACCAGATCTTAGCCATATAAGAATATTTGGCAGTCATGCAATGGTACACATCCCAAAAGAAAAAAGGCAAAATGGGATAAGAAATCAAAAAGTTAATTCTCGTTGGATTTCATGATACAACAAAAGGTTATAGACTCTATAATACAAGAACAGGCCAAATTGTCACTAGTAGAGATGTTATTGTATTATAGAACGAAAGAAATGTTTCCATTATCGAATATAAAAATCTCCTAAATGAAGGTGTAACCCATTGGAAGGAAGAAATACCTAAGGAAGAATCCAAACATTGTTCGCAGCCAACATTGGAATTGCAAGAGCTAGTTAATGAAGAAGATGGCAATTCAGAACATATTTCCGAAGAAGAAAACGACAGCAGTCTAGAAATCACCAGAAGATCTGAACGAATCAGAAAACCCAAGAATTTCGATGACTTCATTACGTACTTCAGTCCAGGAGAACAAGAGAGCTCACATGGAGGAAGTATATTTTCAGTGGGAGTTCCAACTTCAATGGAAGAAGCACTTGCTGGACCAAATCGGGACCAGTGGATGAAAGCAGTCAATGATGAATTAAAGTGTTTCAGTGAAAACCGTGCGTGGGAGTTAGTAGACCTTCCGAAAGGTCAAAGGCCTGTAAAGTGCAAGTGGGTTTTCAAAGAAAAAGTTAATAGTGAAGGACTTATTACCTACAGAGCAAGATTGGTCGCGAAAGGTTTCGATCAGAGACCAGGTATTGATTTCGATGAAACTTTTTCTCCAGTAGTCAAGTATTCAACATTAAGATTATTGTTTGCGTTGGCAGTTAAACTAAACTTGGACGTTCAACATTTAGATGTAGTAACGGCTTTTTTAAACGGTAAACTGGATGAAGAAGTATTCATGGAAATCCCAGAAGGTTTCAATCCCAAAAATTGTAATCAAGTTTTGAGATTGAATAAAGCAATTTATGGGTTGAAGCAGTCTTCTAGAGCATGGTACATAGAAGTTGAAAAGTTTTGTTAAATTTGAAATATATAAAGAGCAAATATGAACCATGTCTACAGAAGGAAAACGGTTTCATCACCATAATTGCGCTCTATGTAGACGATTTCTTTGTCTTTTCTGACTCTATGGAGGAAACACAAAGTTTGAAGAAGCAGTTAGCTGCCAAATTTAAAATAAAAGATTTAGGTGAACTGAAACAGTGTTTAGGCATGAGGGTCAGAGTAGATAGGGAGAACAAAATCATAAGATTAGATAAAGAACAGTATATTGATACCATACTAGCGAGATTCAATATGATCGATTGCAAAGCAGTAAGCACACCAATTGAAAATAACCTATGTTTCGATAAAACATGCCCAGAAAATTGTAGAAAGGATTTGCCTCATCGTCAATTACTAGGTAGTCTTATGTTTTTGTCTGTATTGACAAGACCTGACATCACTTTTGCTGTGAATTTTCTCAGTCAATTTAATAATGCTTACACAGAACTACATTGGAAATGTGCCAAAAGAATTTTGAGATACGTAAAGGGTACAAAAACCTTGTATTTAGAATATAGTTATGATGATTTAGATTTGCTAGGATATGCTGATGCAGATTTTGCAGGAAACAGTATTGACAGGAAATCATATACCGGTTTTATTTTTAAATGGGCAGGTGGTGCTGTTTCATGGGAATGTAAAAAGCAGTCTTCTGTAGCCTTAAGTAGCACCGAGGCCGAATACATGGCTATTTCTGATGCTTCAAAAGAAGCTATATATTTGAAGAATATTGTAAGTGAACTGTTAGGATCTTATAATTGTATAACTATTTTTAATGACAATCAAAGTGCACAGAGACTAGCTGAAAATACTTTGGTTCACAAAAGATCGAAACATATTGATGTTCGGTACCATTTTATCAGAGAAGCTATCTCAAATGAATTATGTGACCTGAAGTATTTACCCACAAATGAAATGCCAGCAGATGTATTAACTAAGGCATTGTGTTCGACAAAACATAGAAAATTTTGTTTAGATTTAGGTTTAAGGACTTGAAATTTGTTGAAGTTAAGTGGGAGTGTTGAAATATTGTAACTAAAAATTTCAAGTTCACCCTGTAGCACTACTCTGTGACTACATGACATTTGTCAACCCCTTGCTTTCTGTGGCTGAATAAAGTCAGTCTTTGTTCAAGCGTCGACGAGGTTACATGTATTATTATTTTCCTCACAATTTCCTTCCACAAATTCACATTTATTACATTATAATAAACGAACTTTTTTACGAGATGCATAAGTGGAGAACCAATACCAGAAGAATGAAAAGTTGGATACATTTCACAGATCGCGAACTATAGACCCATTTCTCTGATATCTAATATTAAAGATTTTTGAAAACCATCAAAAACGTATTATATGCTACCTAAAAAAATATAATATAATTGACAAGAAACAATTTGGATTTATGGAGGAAAATGTACGGAGGATGCGATAAAACAACTTGTAGGAATATTATACGAATGCCTAGACAAGAAGATTCCTACATTATGCATATTTATTGATTTATGCAAGGCATTTGATACTGTGTGCCACATTCGTTTTTTCAAAAGTTGGAAAAAATATGGATTTAGAGGACAAATATATCGATTACTTAAGAGCTATCTGTCAAATAGAAGACAGGTTGTTGAGGTTGGTCAAACCAGGAGTCGAGAGGAAAGAGCGGAATATGGGGTTCCACAGGAACTGTTTTAGGACCAATACTATCAGTCAGAAGAGGCAAATTTTTTTGCTGATGATGGGGTATTTCAGTACTGAGGAGACACATGAGATTTGTTCGAACAGTGGAATGGCTCAGAAGCAATAAACTAACTCTGAATATTGATAAGACGAAATATATCACCTTTGACGCCAGTTCGTTGAGTCTTCCAAACTGCGGAAACCTACAAATTGATAGTCAGACGTTGATAGCAGAGGTGAAGTACATTAAGTTTCTGGGAGTAACGATAGATTCACAATTAACATGTGACAAACATATAAAGATTCTTATGAATAAGATAAGAGGACTCCTTTTTAAGTTCAAGTACCTGAGCAGGCATATCAGCTCTATGAAATATTTAAAAATATTCTACCAGGCCCTTGTAGAATCACAGATTAGTTACGGGATAGTTGGATGGGGTGGCACTTTTGTCATATTAAACCCTTGGAGATTATACAGAAGTGGATACTGAAAATAATACACCAGAAGAAATGCACTTATCCAGCAGCTGTTTGAGTCGAAAGTACAAGATGTGAGGCAATTATATACACTGAAAATTCTGACAAGTATCAAGTCCAAAAAATATCAGTTAGTATGCTGCAGCATAGGTAGGTATACAACCAAGGAAAAGACAGTACATATCTGCTACCTAGATGTGATAAATGTGTAGGACAGAGAATTTACACCTACATAGCCCCCAAGATTTTGAATATAGTCGCCAATAACATAAAAATATTAAAGGCGAAAAAGATTTAAAAAGCATGTGAAATACTGGTTGACAAGTGGAACTAGAGAGCCGATCAACAAATTGATAAATGACAATTGAAAAATTAATGACTCGGAGATTAAGTAAACTTAAATATTGACAACACAAACTTTCTAGACTAGAGATGATGTACTTGCCTTGATCTACAGTGGTATGAAATGGACTCGCTTCGCGGTGTGGATGTGTTCTGCAGAGGAGTTTGGCGGTGTTCTGGCATCCTTGAGGCTGCTTCACCTCGTGACTTATGCTTTTTTTGTTTGATGGATTCTCGATGAAACTAGTTGATATGATTTTTTTACAGCATGAATCTTGTTTTGCGTTTTTCTTTCTCACTTTCTAAATTTTGTTTTAGTGGTTTACTATGTGGGACTTATGGTGTTCGCTTGTTCTTTTTAGTGTGCTCGGAACAGCAACAGGAATTAATATTTTGTTTGTATCACATACACGATAATTATGTTATACCTCAGTGATGTAATTTGTTTATTCATGGAAATAAACCTTATTATTATTATTATTATTATTATTATTTCATCAATCCATAAAAAAGGGATAAACAAAAATGCGAACACTACCGAGATATAAAGTTACATTCACTTTCAGTTGGCTAAACGGAAGAGTTCTGAGTGTACTGATCGAACGAGAATACGATGAATAAGAGGCGGAAGATCAAAGTGGCTTTAGCGTAGGCAGATCTGGTACTGATAATATATTTATCCTTAAGCAGATCATAGGAAAGAGAATTGCCACCAATAGAGAAACCCATCTATTACGATATCAAAACTCTTGAAAGTTCTAGAAGAAACACAAATTAGTCATACTTTGATCAAAGCTATAAAAGAACTGTATAGAGAAAGCAAGGCAAAAGTAAAAGTCGCAAAGAGAATATCTCCAGGATTCACGGTGTCAAAGGGCCTTAGACAAAGATACTGCATCTACCCTACATTATTTAAGATATATATGTATAGTGCATGTACTAAGAAACTGGAAACGAAAGTGTAGGAAGATGGGTTTAGAACTAAATGATGCTCCAGTGTTTACTCTACAGTTTGCTGATTATCAAGTAATCTTTGCCCAAGATAAAGACGATATTGAATACATGATTCGAAAGATCAAAGGAAAATATGAAAAGTGGGGTCTAACAATTAACTTAACAAACCAAATATACAGGGTGTTCTGATTTGATTCCGACAAGTTGAAATGGGTGATAGGTCACATCATTATAAGCAAAAAAGTTCCTATGAACATAGGTCCGGAAATGCTTCGTTTCTGAGATACAGGATGTTAAAGTTGAAAAAATAATTCGCGTTTTCTATAATATCATTTGACTGCTTCTGAAATCCTTTCATAAAATTTCATATGCAGATATTTTTTGGAACGATAAATTGAAATTTGTGATCACAGAAGCGATGATTCTTCGCAATCTAATCATCTGAAAATTCATAATGACTTTTAAGAGCATTACATAAAACTTTTTCAGAACACGAATTTGGCTTGTTAATTTTGATAACTACAGTATTTCATCATGAAAGAACCATTTTCCAGCTGAAACTGAGATAATAAGACCGAACGATGTCTACTAAATACGAATCTTTGATAGCATCGATTATTAAAATTGACTTTTTGTCATTTCACATTTCTGACTTTTTCTATAAGTTTGAGGAGAATAGCAAGAACCAGGAGATCGAAAATTTTCAATAGTTTCGTTTTCGAAGGCCACCCCATAGTTTTAATGAGTCTGTAAAATCCTAGGTTTTTTTTAATACATAAAATCGTAGTTTCCTTCCATCCTATGTTGATACGCCACTGGCGGCTACCAAACCGTGGAAGTAAATTGCATGGTTAGAATCGGAGAAAGAAGAAGAAGAGCGTCTCTCACCATCTGGTGTCAATGTTTAACTGGGCAACTACGTGAATGTAAAGAAAAAATGCAAGATGGTTGATGGGCATTAGCAGTGGAGTTGTGGGTTAAGTAAGTGTGACCCAAATAAGTTTTAGTTAGTGCCTTTGTGTGAATTTGAAAAGAAGCCATCTTACGTTGAAAGACTCTAGAATCTATTTTGCAGGTATAACTAAGACTATTTTGAATGTTATTAGTTGTTTGTCCATTTTATTAACCTTTGTTGGTGAATAATAATAATAATAATAATAATAATAATAATAATAATTTATTGATCCTTTTAGACATAACAAGGTATGTATAGGACAAGTCACAAATGCAAAAATAATAAAAATTCAGACATTTTCAAAACTATCATTATAGTACTCATTAACACTATAAAACACTTCTTTAGAAGTAAAGACTTAACAACTTTTTAAATTTAAAGGAGTTGAGCGACTCAATGCTACTAGGTAGATGGTTAAACATCTTAATGCATTGATAATTAGGTGACATTTCAAATTTTGACGTTCTATGTTTGGGAATTGACAATATTTTCTTATTCCTAGTGTTATGGGAATGAAAGCTTGACAATTTTACAAGACTATCCTCATTTTCCTTGGCATAAACTAAACATCCAAATATGAAAATGGAAGCCAGTGTCAACATCCTATTTTCTAGGAAAATTGGTCTACAAGAGGATCGTGAAGACACGTTGAATACCATACGCAAAATTCTCTTTTGAATAATAAAGACTCTACCAATATCTGTCAAATTACCCCATAACATGATATTATACGATAGGTGACTAAATACTAAACTATAGTAAACATTCATAAGTGAACACAAGGGAAGCAGATACCTGACTCGACTTAAAGCATAATAAGAACTATGAAGCTTTTTACATACTTCATCAACTTGTGAATCCCACTTCAAGTGTCTATCGATATTGATACCTAGAAACTTCGTGCAGTCCTTTGATGTAATGACAGAATCTGAATGTCGAACTACAAGGGTACTATCATTATTCGCAATGAAGAAGTAAATGCATTCTGTCTTGTTCACATTTATCATGATAGCATTAACATGGCACCATTCAACGAAGCAATGAACCAACAAATCGCACAACACCTGCAGTTCCTCCAAAGTATCCGCAGTAACGGCTAATGAAAAATCATCATCAAAACATGCTTTTAGTATTTTCCACAGTTCTCGATGAGTTTTAGACTTATTAACAAACAACTTCTCCAAATTCTCAGGCAGATCGTTGATAAATATCAAAAACAAAAGCGGTCCCAAGACAGAGCCCTGGGGTACACCCAAATTCAAATTATGTTTACTGGATGAATAATTTTGAACTGTAACAGATGCAACTCTACCCTCAAGATAGCATTGAGAACTTGATTGATTCAGTGAATTTATTATTTTTCTGTTATATTTGTAAATTAATACTGTTATTATGAAATATTTATTAGATTTCATGGTGTATAAGGTAATGTTAGGGCCTTAGTCATTGACTCTTGTTTCTTTGTGAATGTAATGCTTTGTTCATTTGGATAAACCTGCTTTCTTTGTGCACGTAATCCTTTGTTCAACTTGTATGACACTGCTCGTTACCTAGGACAATAATTATATTCCCTAGCCATGTAGTTTCATTAATTTCAGACTGAAAGTCTTGGAGTTCGCATTGTAACTATAACAAAGAAGGCTCTACCTTAAGCGCGAAATAACTTAATTGTAGCCAAAGCAATTATATTCATTGTACTCTATTTTGCAGCATAAATTGCCAAGACCTTCGAGGACCAGGATCTGTGGTTAAACTATAGGAACGTATGAGATCATCGACTAGTAGTATGTTTGATACGAAGTAATGGGTGTAGCCCTTTGTGTGTAGCACCATATTATTGTATTGTGAGGGCTTTTGTTCAGTTATTTCTGTTTTCTTGCTTCCATTATGTATATTTCTTATTGTAGATTATGAATGGTTCCTAGTATCATTTATGCTCGTGTTCCATACAGTTATTCTGATTATTATTCACTTTTGGCTTCTATTATATAAGTTATGAGACATCTTTTGTTTATTTATTTGTAGGTTTTCTTGTGATCTTTGTAGAAGTTGTCTTATTATTATTCATGTTTGTTCTCTTGTTGCTATTAATGTCTTTTTTTCCTGACTGTTGATTATTTATATGTTTTATTGTTATATCAAGTAGTGAGAGCACTTTTGCTTATTTATTTCTATGATCTCGTACTGATATCTATTTATCTATATGCTCCTATTACATGATATTTTAATAAGGGGTCTGGGGATTGTGGACCATTCCTATATTGTTGTATGAGATTTCTTAGCTAGTTGGATCGAAGGCCTTGAACGCCGGTTCCACTGCCGTAGAGGACCGAACCGTTACCTTCTTGTGCTATAAGGCATGAGAGAATATACTTTTTTTATCGACGCTCGTACTTTCTTTCATTTTTTCAAAGCTGCTGCTATGTCTTATATCTTATTACCTGTGTTCTAAATTCCTAAACTCATACGATATTTATAGTTATGGCTCACATACCCTGGGGCCGTGACTATGTGATGATTATTATTCTTGTTGCATTATTGAAGTGTATAATATATTTACCATGATTATTATTCTTGTTGCATTGTTGAAGCATACATATTGGCCATGATTCTTATTGCATTATTGAAGTTGCCATATTTACCATGCTCATTATTCTCTTTGTATTATCGTCCGGTTTATCATGATTACTGTCTGTTCTGCATTGTTATAGTTTTCTCAGAGTTGTTATACTCACCTTTTCCAGATGTTAATGATTAACCATTTAATTTTTTTTTTTTCAAGTGCCCTAACATCACCTAACATAAGGGGTTTTATGCCTGAGGCTTTCCTTATATTCTTTTAGACCCTGAATAAAGAGCTGATTGTTTGGTCCTAACCGCGGTGTTTTATTTGCCATCTTTGTTTCCCAATTATTTTCACTAATCTCAATTATCACGAACTTCAATTATTACTTGAACATAACGTGGAGTCCTATCCTTGCTAGACGATCACATTAAATGGCCAAGTCTTTGCATCTGTAGTTATTCAGATTCCAGTGTTGTAGTTAGTTTCAGAAGTAATATTAGTCATGCCTTTCGAAAGAAAAAGTGGCGAATGCTACAAGTCTAGAGTCGGCACCAAACGTAAATGTTAATTAATTAACTTGAATTCTGTAATTGCTTGCCCTTGAGTAAATGGAAAATGATTATATCTTCTGGTGCAAGGAACCTACGTCACTGAAATTTGATAATATATAAGATATCAATAACGTCCATACATGCACAAATTTTCATTTAAAAACTTCGGATATCTTTTGAGTTATAAGGCATTGAATTTGGGAATTGGGCAATTTTTCTAGTAAGCCAATTTCAGCGAAATTTGGCGAGCCTATTCAATTCAACCTAGTTCAGATAAATTCCAAGTAAAAACTTGATCCGATGGATATTCTAAGAGTTATAGAGGAAATTAAATTTCGAATACCCATAACTCCTGGACCATTCGACCAATAACAAACTTGGCTAAAATATTCGGACACTCAACCTGTTCTGAAAATATGAAAACTCTAGTTCATCTTTTTCGGAAGACAAGGATATTCGGCCGGCCGAACAGCCAGACGGACAGACATATCCAAGTTTGACCCTGCATTCTTCATCATCTTCAAACCCTATCGATCAACATCATTTTAAGCATGATATTTAAAAATTACAGATAATTGAGATAAACGAATGCACACTGTTCTACTAGACAAGCGCCCAACAACTGATATCGAAACTGTTTTCTGCCTATTTTCTCAACTATAGCCTTTCCATTTTTTCAGTAATTTTTATGTGGGTCGGTTTTACGATGTTTAGTTGATCAGAAATTTAGCTCCAGCTGTCGTTTGAACCAGTGGCGGATTTACAAATTTGCCGCTAGTAGGCCATTCAATTTTTGACGCCCCTACTGACTTTTGAAATTCAATACGTTAGTTTAATATCGTTATTAGTATGATTGTGAACTTAATGATATTTCTGTCAGTTACTAGATTATTTTTGCAACCCGCTATGTACTGAAGAGTTTATTTGACAGGCAAGTTTATTTGACAGGCAAAACAAAAACCCCTGACTTTAAAGCGTGAAACCTCTGTAACTCTTAAACGGCTCAATTGAATTTCATCAAGCATGTCTAAGAACACTTGCCGATAAAACACCTGTACTACAAAAAAACTAAATTGAAATCGGTTCATTTTTCCGGGTGCTATAATGCCACAGACAGACACGTCAAACTTATAACATCCCTCTTTTTGAGTCGGGGTTAAAAATAGCAGCATATACTAATCATAAGGTGCGGAAAGGCATGACTTAAAAATACCTATACTATATGAACACAGACAAAATAATGAGTGGTCAGAAAACATTGTTTTTGTTAATAATTTTTTATTGCACTTAACAGTTTCAAAACAATACGAACAATTTCTATTAAAATATAACATGTTTACAATCAGTTAATGGTGACAGACAATGAGTTCAAATAAGTTTTACGTTATTTTCTTGCGAGATTTTAAATTTGCAAAATCATCAATTATATCATCGTATGAAATCTTTTTCATAAGTTCTGACTCTATGCACAAAAGAGATAAAGCATTAAGCTTTTCTTGACTTAAAATAGATCGTAGATAAATTTTAACCCGTTCTAAGCAAGAAAAGCTTCTCTCGCCTGAACAATTTGTCACCGCTGTGCACAGAGCCATGCGAAGTGCTATTTCCAAGTTTGGATAAATATGCTCCAAATTCTGTTTTCGCAGAAACAAATATAGACTTTACTATTGATGCAAAGTTTGAATAAAATCGGTATAGTAGTTTTGGTGTGATTGAGCAACAATCCAAACAACTAAACATCCAAACTCACTTCCACATTTATAAAATATTAGTAAGATCATAATGATTTGGACCATCCAAGAACAGTGAAAAGTTCGCCCGCAAAATTCAATATTCGACCCGACCATCAACAACATCTGCCTTCACGGGTCTGCCGCGTTCCGGTTACTCACTCGGGTATCTGCCCCCGCTCCGCACCTCACCAGTGCTATTGCCGCCCCACAACCGCCGAATTGAAAAAAAATAAATATGTGGTCCTCCACCAATTACTTAAAAGAATATCCATGAAAAATTTCAAAGTAATTGGATCACAGAATCACGTAGTTCCATACAGACGTTGACCCCCTTAAGGGTACAATTTTGATAAATATTTTATGCTAAATGTTAAACCAGACTTCAGACTACACAATTCAAGGAGATTCATGTAAAAGTGCCCAGTAGTTTTTGCGTGATGTTCATTCAAACAAACGGTCAGACTGTTACTCATCTTAAGCCATCCTAGCGAATTTTTTCGAATATCTTTAATGTACATGACTATTTTAGGTTTACGATTTTATTATAGTATAGATTGTGTACACGTATAATTATAAAAAAATTGCTAAATTTTGCTGCCCTCTAAATCTGCCGCCCTAGGTACCGGTCTATTTGGCCTATTGGTAATCCGCCACTGGTTTGAACCCGAATTTCAGTATAAAAAATTAGATTCAACTGATATTATTCATAGTTTTTTCAAATAAAAATTGGTAATATTAGACACAATTCTATTCTATGGAATTTTCTTTCTCTCTTTTGCTTAACCCTGCTTGAAAAGTGTCAAATTTTTGCGTAAAAGTAAAAACCTTTATCAGTTCATTCTTAAACGTATTATTCAACCGAAAAAATACAACGCTGAAATCATTTCGAAAGATTTCATCTGTGAATCGTGCGATAGAGGATCACAACGTGAAAAGAGTCAAATTTTGTGAGCATCGCTAAATTCGGAACAGGATATTGCATGTCAACAATTATAAGTATGTACATTATATTAGACTCAATTCACTTTGGAATATTAATTCATTTTCTCTGAAAATCAATTTCGTACTAGCTTCTGAGAAATGAACGGTGATCGTAAATTCTTAAGTTTATAGAATCTTTACTCTGTATCAAATATTAATATTATTGAAGTTACTCAAGTAAAATTAATATTGTTTTCTTTATTGCACCTGTATGTCTTATCGTTCTAAATTCTAGTTAATGTTTTAATCATTAATTGAAGCGTAAGGGATATTGATTGAATATGAGATATTTTCTTATTTCACAATTTTGTTTTAAATATTTCCATTTGTCAGTATACGAATGTCATATCTGACAATCAGTGTTGAACATTTATTTGGGCAATAACCATAATCTCTTATTTTTCTTCGTTCCAACGTTTTGACATACAGGGTGGCCATTTGAAAACGAAACAGACGAGATTACAGACGAAATAAGTTTTTTCGATAGAAATGCTCGGACAGGTCGATTTCTGTTTCGAGGGGGATAACTTAAGAGGTAGGTCACGGACGCATAGCGCTTCAACCCTTGCTACTACAACCCCCACCCCCAATTTTTTAATAAGGAAGATGGGGTGAGTGATACCTCAATTCAAAGGTATTTTTATACTGATTTCAGCACAGTAACTATTTTTTTATTTTATGCATTAGTTCTCGGAAAATTCCTAACTAAGTATTTGAAAATGAAGTGGTGTTTTCATGGCACTTGTGGTGTTTTTTTGTGAAAAATCGACATTTTGAGCTTCAAAACAACCATGACTGTAGTTCCCTTCCTCCAATCCACTGACATAGAAATCCTTAATCAAGATATCAAACAAACAAAGCGTATTGGGAAGGAGTTCAATCTTGCTAAAACTCAATCTAAATTATCTTCGATATAATTTGCAGTATTTCCAATAACATGCGGTTACACTTGATAGATAGAAATCTCCAAAAAGTCCAAATACGTACATATCTCTAATCAGATTACCAGGTAAGAAAATCAAATCATTAATGATGCCACAGAAATATTCCAGCCCCAATTCGTGAAACGATTTCCGACTTAATTATGAAGTGTTTTCTCAGTTGGCTTCAATATGTTTTCATTTTGTTGATTACTGAATTCAAATCTTTTTCAAAAAATGAGAATCGATAATTTTTATTTATTACGAACAGATCATTTTAAGTTGGCTTACTGGTTCTTTGACATGTGAATTATTCTTAGTTTTGAATCAAGACTTGTATGTGTTCTAATTCATTGTTCGACGTGGTTTATGGAAACATGGAAAGAAATGAAGCAGCTGAAGTATCTGTTCTTGGACAAATTGCTCTGAATCCAATGACGAGTACGAGGCAGCTAGCACATGAATCTGGTTTTACACGAACTCGAATTGCAAATATTTTGAAGCATCATAAATTCCATCCTTACAAAATCCATCTTTCACACGTACGGTAGGACTTAAGTTGTCCCCTCGAAACAGAAATCGACCTGTCCGAGCATTTCTATCGAAAAAACTTATTTCGTCTGTAATCTCGTCTGTTTCGTTTTCAAATGGCCACCCTGTATATTAGATTCCATGCGAATGCGGAAATTCTTTATGGAGAAACAAAACGCCCCTTAAAGTGAGAATGAAAGAACAACGAGGCTCTCTCATAAATTAAACACCGATAGATCCAAATGGGTTCAACCTGCTGCGGATGAAAATCACGTAATAAAATGAAGCGATACATCTGTCATCCAAAGAAGCTGTATTCATGAATATTGCTCTAAATCCCTTATGTATGTATGTTAGTATGGAAGCCAAATGTTCGAAGTAATTTGAAGAAGTCTTCAAACCACAGATAAGTAATTATTTTATCTATTTCTTGAAGTTCTGTCAATTTGACACTTATTAGTGAAAATTGAAAAATTTTCAGATATTATCCGATTTTTTGCCTTGAAAACGACTGAAGATGTCTGTCAAAACGTTGCAAAGAAGAACAATAAGAGATTATGGTTACTAACCATATAATGATTGAATACGAGTTCCATCAACAAAAATTTCGGGTCAAAATCTGACCTTCAGTTTTAATTTTTATGACTAAGCTACCAGAACAGATAAGTATCATTTAATTTAACACATATTTAACAGGAAGATGGATGACATAAGAGATCCGCCAGAGAGAACGGATGTTTTCCAAGTTACTATTTTTTCTAAGTCCTTTGTTTCTTTAGAACTTTTTTTGAAGATTATCGACAGAATCGAGTATGGAATGTTTTTCCGTAAAAATTTGTTCTGCTCAGAAATGTTAAAAATTGTAATTTCCAGTTCTCAACAATCATTTTAAATTAATCTCAATACTCAAGAACTCTTTTCACCTCTGATGAAGAAGATTATTCCATACATTATGGAATCTAAAAAAAAAACTCAGAGAAGACTATGAAGCAGCTGGATTGAGTATAAATATGGCAAAGTGTGAGTACCTCTCAGTGGGCCACGAAGGAGTTGAAAACTTAGACTTGGGAGATGATAAGATAAGAGGAGTGGAAAAGAGTAAATACCTGGGAGTGATTCTGAACAAACATGGAAGCAGTGGAGATGAAATAAAAGAAAGAATAAATAAAGGAAGATCTGTTACGCGTATGCTAAATTCTCTCTGTTGGAACGAAGACATAACGAAGAAAACCAAAAAGCATGTATACGAAAGTATAGTTCAGAGTGTCACCCTATACGTATCAGAGGTTTGGGACATAGCCAGTGCAAATAAGAAGAAACTGGTTGCGACAGAGATGGATTTCCTGAGGAGGAGCTGTGGACGGTCAAGACTAGACAGAATCAGGAATGACGTTATAAGAACCGAGATGAATATAAACCGAACAATATTAGAAGAGGTAGAGAGAAGACAATTGATATGGTTTGGACATGTCAAGAGAATGACAGATGAGAGATGGCCCAGGAGGATATTAGAATGAATACCGCCGGAGAGAAGAAAGAGCTTCGAAGAAGCTGGCGAGATGAGATTGAGGATGCTATGGCTTCGAGAAACTTGAGTGAAAATGATTGCTACGAGAGGAGAAATTGGAAGTTGGGGACGGAGAGACAGCGACAGCTGTAGAAGAATCCGATATATATATATTAATGGAATCTATGTGTTATATCATAAATAGTTGTGTCGAACGAGGAATTTTTCCGGATATCTTGAAGATTGCAGTGGTAACACCGATACTAAAGAAAGGAAATCCAGATAAGGACGGAAACTATAGACCAATATCCATTCTACCAGCCTTATCTAAATTTTTTGAATCTGTATTAAAAAACCAGTTGGTAGCATTTCTTGAGAGAACAGCTGTCCTCCATAATTCTCAACATGGGTTCAGACTCCAGAAGTCAACTATTACTGCAATGGTCATTGAGAGTCGTAATAGTGGTGAAGATGTTCAACTGTCCTGCATAGACCTAAGTAAGGTCTTTGACAGCGTCCCACATGAGATTTCATTGAATAAACTCCAATTTTACGGCCTAGAAGGATATCTTACTATACAGGGTGAGTCTTTGACCACTGCGTTAATTTTAACTATAGGTTCTTGAGATCAAAAGAAACACTTTTTCCATTACGGTTTTTCTATATTCAACTGCGTTGAAAAGTTATAAGCATTTTAAGTTTTCACATTGGGCAAATACCCCTCTGTAGCCCAGTTTAGTTTGAATGAAAAATACCTTCCACAGCATCCACTATTGAATCTGAATTGTTTAAAAACATTATTTTCCCTCTAAGAAATGATTCACTCACTCATGTTTCATCCTATGAGGTCCATATCCAGAAAGAAGATACAAAATACTAATTTTCTGGTGAAAAAAATTCAACACCACAAACATAGATTTTTGTTGTTCTACTATATTTTCTTTCTACTTCAAGATTATAAACCATGCCTTTCTAGTGAGAAATTCCAAAGAAACCTCAGAATTATTGGGTGTTATCATCACACATTTGTAATTTTCTTCTTAAAATTTCCAAATCATGAAAACCATCATTTCTATGAAAACTTCCAAGGCAAGAGGTTGTCACTGTGCTTTTTTTTTTCACTCAAAGCCAGAAAAAATCATCTATGATTTTCCAAACACTGATATTTCTGAAGTTTCTTTTCCTTGACAGAGACCAGTGAACAGGTCTATGAGATCTCTTGATACGGTTCAGATATGAAAATCTTTTTCGAAATCTTCAACAATAATGAATGATGTCACTACGAATAATCATTTTAAAGTGATGTTACTTTGCTTGATGATTATTTTCTGTACTGAATCCCAATAACAATTCACCCGGATAGATTACAAGTATTTTCAGATTTAGGTGTTCAATTATACTTTCTTGAAGAAATACCTGAATTTGATTTTGAAAAATCAACTAGGTGTTCTTTAATAAAAATTCTTTGTTAAATCATTAATATGAATCTATTCTGTTTAGACTTTAATTACTGATTACTCATTTTTATAATCAGAGTATCTGTTTTAATTACGTAAACAAGAACATAAATATTGAATAATGGTTATTCATAGATTATGTCAAATTTTAAAACCTTACCATAATTTACCATTAATTTATTACCAAACCCCAGGAGAGAAAAAATTAATATTTGCAATGTTTTTTTGAATGAAAGATAATATCTGTAACTATTATTGATCATTAGTTATAATTTTCCTCAGAATAATTAGAGTGAATTATTATCACATTAAAATATTATAACGTCTCTGTGGTGGGTAGTTCCAAATAAAAAGTGTTCTGTGGTTTCTTGTTGTTTTGATTCTGTTTGAAACTGTCAACAGTTATTTGTAGCTTTCTTTAAAAAAAAATGTGGAAAATATTGTTAGGATAATTTCGATAGTTTGAAATTATTCAATTCAGTATGGAATGATTATGGTCAGAAAATGCATTTTTTTCTAATCTTTCTTGTTTATGAGCTGATAGCTTCCAGTTTCAATATTGATTGAATTTTAATTAACTATGCATCATAACAAACATTCAGAAATATCAAAACTAAGTCAAATTCTATTATCTCCTAAGTTTGTGAACAAGGTTGAATCGGTGTATGAAATAAAGATAATAAAGGTATAAAACAAATCTAGGAGACTTGGTTCGAAGTTTTTAAAACTCATATGAGTTCAATTTGCAGCATTCCTATGTTAGAATAGATATAATTTGATGAACCCTGAAAGTCTGAAGCTATAAAAAACCAGCTCTTCATAAAGACAAGTCTTCAATTTAACAGGTCCTGACAGAAAATACTTTACCTATTTCAACGGTCAAAATATACCGAAGAGTGATGCAAAACTTTTTTTCTATTTATTATGGAATATTATTCTGGATTAAATATTAAACAAGGTGCTAGACATCATTAACAATGAATACAGCAAATGGCAATTTAGATTTTGTGGTGAATGTAAGACAAAAATTGTTCAGTGATTAATTTCATCTATAGTGTTTAGTGGTGGAACCATAGACTGGAGAGATTTCCCCAACCTTTTGTAGAAATATTTTATAAAGACATATGGCAACATTGAACAAATCTGATTATTGAATCATTTCAGCACAGAGTTGGATTTGGGAAAAGAAAAAAAAAAGAAAATTTGGACAAAATTATATCGATTCAATTCCTTTTAACTTCAAATATCTCAAGAATGGTGCAATTTAGGAGAAAAGATGAGGAATGATTTTATATGCAAAAAAGACTAATGATTCCAGGAAGTGCGAGATACGGAACTTTTGTTCAAGCGATATTTGTTTTTCATGCAAAATATGCATGAGTGTTATCAAAAACCTTCTACAAGAGATCATTTCAATTGATATTGTTGTTTGAATATTACAGGTGAAAATGCAGATTTTTTATGAAATTTCAACACCCTATATCTTTTGAACGGGGCCAAATTTGGAAAAATGTTATAGGAAGAAAATGTTTCTTTAGACGTCAAGAATCTATGGTTAAAATTAACGCAGTGGTCGAAAACTCTCCCTGTATATTCGAGTCGTACTTAGGTAATCGATTCCAGAAGGTCGAATTCAAAAACTCTTTTTCAAACACCAGAAAAGTCGACGTCGGAGTACCACTGGAATCCATATTGGGACCCATTTTTTTAATCATTATTAATAATGGCTTATATGCCAATGCACAAGCACCAGATCTGCGTTTTCGCAGAAGACACAGCCTTCCTCATTGAGTCGAGATATATTCTAGTCAGCAAAACATCAAAGTCCCTAGAAGACGCCGAAAACTGGTTCCACGCAAATGGTCTGCAAATAAATTCCGAAAACACTCAGAAGCTTACTTTTACCACCAGGGAACCTACTGATGCATCTTTGACATGTTAGGAATAACATTTCATTCTTTACTTGCCTGAAGTATATATATCGATGAAATATGTAGCAGGCTTTCTACAGCGATATTTTTTATTAAATGAATGAAACATGCTTTTAATGAGCAAAGTGCAAACCTCCCTTTGTTATACGGAATCATTCTGTGAGGACAGAGTTTCTATATCCAGAGAATTCTCTTGAAACAAAAAGAGCTCTTAGAACTGAGAGCTGCCGAGGAGTTTTCGAAAGGAAGATAGTTCTTACAGTAGTATCAAGTTTCATATTTGCCTGTGTAAAATGTGTTCATCAGTTCATGTGTTTTGTTGGTCTACTTGAATCAACTAGATTCAGCCCTAATACTTTATGGGCAAAATGGTCTAGTTATGGCATATTTACCTATTTCCTAATATCTCCACTGAGCATGCTATTTGAAATAAGTGAATAGTAGTCAGTTTCAGGTACAACTAGAACTTGTAGATGTAGAAAAAAGATTCTAGCTCAAAATTCAGATCATTTTTATGTGAACATATAATAGGCCATCGTAGTGAACCACCCTGTATATCTAGTGAACATGCTCTTTTTTGAAATAATTAACGTTGGTTCAAGTGACTATCCAACCGTTTTAGTCATATTGAGTTCATCTGTGCAAACCATATAAATTTCATTTCTCATAAGGACAAAGAAGCAGAAAACAGTTCCAGGTCGATTCGATCAGATGCAATTGCAATATGTATATACTTTCGATGAACTCAGTTATCTTTTGAAATGTGGAACACACCTCTTACAACACAAAGACCGCATACGCGCAAATCCAAAACAATCGATCGATACGACTTCATACCTCCTTGTCGCCCGTTAGTAATGTGGCCAATTTCAGTGTACACGTGACATCGGAGTGTGCCGGAGGTGTACCCCCATCAACCGACAAAACATGGGGGTTATAACGCGCAATGTTACCTGTGATTGACGGTGGAGTACGCAAGGTGCGTCGCCAGCACGGCTTTCAGCTACCGTTGCATCCCTTGCAGGTGTCCGGGTGGTTAGCACTGACGGGTCTATCTGCTGGAGCTTTTCTCATTTTGGTGCCAGCATTACCTATAAATCTGCAGCCTGTAGTTCTTATTTCATTGTCATCAGTTCTTTTAGCTCATGTAGCTACTCATCTGGCAACTGCACTGATAGACCCTGCAGAACCTGCTCTGAGACTTCTTGTACCTAAACCTTTACCTTCTCTTGATCGTACGAAACATTCTCACGTTATTGAACACGGTTTCTGCAATTTGTGTGGGCTTGAAACAACCAGTTCAAGAACTAAACACTGTTCAGTTTGCAATAAGTGTGTGTCAGGTTTTGACCATCATTGTAAGTGGTTGAATCATTGTGTAGGCAGTAGGAACTATTTTCCTTTCCTTATGTGTGTATCTACAGCTATAGCAGCTGCTATTTTCGTAGCCATTCTTGCATTTGCCGAGCTAGCAATACATAAATTCGATTTCACTCTTTCGAATAATTCATCAGCAAATTTAACTTATACTAGAACTTCTTCTCTACCTACAAGTGATGCTACTTTCATTGCAATAGTAGGAGTATTAGGAATTCTAGCAACTGTAACTGCTGGGTTGTTACTACACCTTTGTTTTTTTCACATTTATATCTCTTTTCTTGGACTAACAACTTATGAGTACATTCGTCAACAGCGACAGCAAGCTCCAACAGAACCAGCAACTGTTATTCAAGAAAGTAGATTCCATTGTCCTCCAAACCTCAGACATAGACCTGTTGACTTACAATGTGAATCACGGTCTACGAGGACAACCTTTTTTACTTGTACAGTTCTTGAGAATACATTCACCTCTTGTGCTGAACCTACACCAACTCCTCCAAGTACACCACAGGAATGTGAAATATGTGTGATTTCAAACAATTCAGTGGCTCCAAAAGATGCGAAACCTTCTCCGAAAAAGTTTAAGACAAAATGGAATTGTTGTGTTGGTATACCTGATAGTCCAGATGATACGTCATCCCCTACTGAACCGCGATGCCTCATATCTTTGTGTAAACACAAAGTTAAAAGTAAACTTCCTGCAATTGACGGCCGTCCTCACAGAAACCATGGTCACTGGTCAAGTGCCAAGCTAAGAATGTTATTTAGGGTAATAGGTGAGTTATAACCGAGCGAGCGCAAACACCCCTGCGATTTTTTGAAGATTTATAATTCTGTAACATAACATGCACCTTCTGAAAAGGTCTCTAAATGCCAGTGGAGATCATCAGTTGTTCTGCTCTGTGCCATCTGTTGCTCTGGATCGTCCAGTGAGAAACAATTGCAATGTGAAAATAATGTTAACGTGTCTTGTATGTCTTCTTCAGACATAAAAAATACGCGAATTTCATCATGACAAGTTTATTTCAGAAATTTCAGGGTTGGCAGAAGATTTCTTGATTCAGGTTTCAACATGTGATGAAAAGCAATGTGCGACAGACCTAATATTCTGAAACGAAAAAGTGATTTATCTTTAGTTCCTTCCCTACGAAACAAAATTTTACCGAAGAGGGAAAATTCAAGCAATACAATGCACATGAGAGATCTATTAATTGAATTTGAAAATAGATATTACGAACACTACAACACCAGAAATGTTGATGAATGTCATAGGAAAAATAGCAACTGGAAAAATTTCAGACTAGTGGTAGCAATTTCAAAGAGGTTGGGAAAAAAGTCAGAAAATTCTAAGAAACTCTGTTTTTTCAAATTTGATACCCAGTATTCATTTTCAGAATGACAAAATCAATCAATTAATAGAAAAAAATTAAGGCATAATAAATCAATCTGAAATTCAATAAACACAGATAACTTAGAATCCACACAAGATAGGTATAGAGAAAAGTATACAAAAATTGTATATTGGGTTGTTTTCATCATGAAAATGAAAAATTATACTGGGTGTCAAATTTGTAAGAAACAGAGTTTTTGTGAGTTGACAAATAGTAATTTTTTTGCAACCACTCTGCATAACTGACAACTAAGAATCGAAAACAGTTGCTGAGATCAAACTATTATCTATGATCATGCCAAATTTCGAACTGAAGTCTCAAATATATTGAGCGAAATATAGCGATTTTCTCAACTATCAAATTCGATTTGAAATTTTTTAAAATAATTTATAACACACAAATAGTTGAAGATTGATATTAAAAATTCAAGCGAATTAATTTAATTTTTTATGAAGAATCATAAAAAAATACAAGTACGGAATGTCCCATTTGAAATAGCAAAGCTTTGTTTGTTTGAAAAATCACTAGTTTTTTTAGTTTTTCGTAAATTTTGTATCCTAAACATTGTTATATACAAAAATGTTCTACGTTAAATTCTAAATAAGAATGGTCCTATTCATAATCACTCTAAATTGTACGGTTCAAGAGTTACAGACGGTGTAAATGTTAACTTTTTCGTAATTTTGATAATTTTTTAAAAAACTAAGCTTCGTAAAAGAATGTTGCTATTTCAGTGGCCGGTGGTATGTTAGTGATAAGCCCTTGAAGGAACGACAACCTCACCACCTTATCAAGGGGCACTCTTTTTTAAGGGAAAAGAGGCTTCCACAGGCCTAGGCCATATAAACCTGTGGTACGGAGAAACCCACCCTGAACTTTCTACGAACATTGCAACATAAATTCACTTCTTAAGCATAAATATCTTTCAAATTTGGAATGTTCAATGTCTTTATATATATATATATATATATATATATATATTTATCTAACAGACGTGTTCAGTCCCGGTACATGCGACAGGCTACCTGAGACCCGTATGATCCAGATGGTTTTTGCGTGTATATATGTGGAAAATCTGCTTTAAGGAAATATAACTCCTCAGGAAACTTTAGAGGGGAAAAATTTTTTTTCATTCAAAAAAGTGATATACTTGATTCACGTTTTGAAGCCCGATATCCTGAACCGACTTTTCATTCCCACATATACGCCGACGGGATGTTCTCCAAACCTTTTCAGTCCCTGCGGTGTTGTCAGATCGTTGGGACTGACCGCGTCGGTTAGTTATACCGCAAATAACTCTAATTGCATATCTTATGTTGAGAAGTGACTGACGAGGATCTTTTACTTTATTCAGTAGAAGGTCACATGAAATGTATCCACTGAATTCTCCCAAAATCTATCGCTTCTTACAACTTATACAATTCCAATAGAGAGAACCGTCGTATAGAAGATTGCTTTATTTAATTCTTCGAACCGGACCGATAATCAAATAACTCATCTTCACTGGTATTTAAATCTTCAACCGAATTATCATTGAAGTTCATAAAAATCAGGTACAAATTCATCAGGTGTTAAAGTTTTTTAATGTTCAATGTTTCAAATAATTTAAGTTCTTCAGAAGTGCTTTATACTTTATAGGCACTCGGAATGCCCTATTCCTAAGCTGTATCGGAAAAATTGTTTTATTGGGATAAAATTAAATGACCTTATTTATATTTTCATAAACCCAATCGATTGGAAATATTTTTGACTCGCTAGTCGAAAAGTTTATCTGTTTTGGTAGAACAATAGCTTGCTGTTCTACTTGGAACAACCAAGCAATAGTAATAAACCCAAATCTCATTAATATCCTGAAACCAAATGCAATAACCCTCGTAATTCTTTTAGGATTTATCAGGAAGATCGCATCAAACCGTTTGAAATTTGCATTTCCTATGGGGATATCTCACTCTACCGAGACCAAGAAAGTTGTCATAAATGTGAAATTGTATTAAAAAATCAGAAATGGTTTAACATCTCATAGTGATACCGTTGGTTTTTGTGACCAGCATGTTGGGATATATTGAATTTTAAAACTCCGCGTTACAGGCCAGAGCGCTGACCCTTGGACCCTGAGTAGGTAGATGATTAACAAGGGATAAATAGAGTTCAGTTTTACTCGTATTTATTCGAAATTCGAAAAATCATATCTCGGAAACTATTGGTTTGTCAAAGTCGAAAACGGTATTGGTGTATACGCCTGATAAAAGTGCACCATAAAAAATTTTTTATTTGGAAAATTTTATTTTGTTACTTCGAAACTATTCTACCGATTTATCCGAATAACGAACTCAGCCGAGATATTTATAACTCAAATCTACTCTGAAAATTTCAACTCTAGCTCTATCGTATTCACGGAAGTATTTGATATTCAAGATTGACGGAGTCAATCCTCCTAGAGGATGTGATAATAATTATCTTTATCAGCGACTGAATTATCCAAGTTTAAGTCTAAGAATAACTTTAGGATCAGTTATGTTTCTGTACAAAATCTTAAATAATAAAATCGACTGTGCCGAAATTCTCAGCAAATTAAATTTCCACCTACCATGTTTCAATTCGAGAAATGCTTCAGTTTTTAAATGTGAAAGAGCTAGAAAGAATATCCTGCGCAAGGCTCCAATAAATTTAATGTGTAATAACTTATATAATTATAGTAGCTGTATCTGTTGTGATATTTTTTCGTGCCCTCAACAAACTTTTATGAAAATTGCACTTGATCATCTGTCCGATTCATAGTAAAATTTTGATTTTGTGTAATATATGTATGTAGGTGGTTATGGAGCAGTTATTCTTAATAGTAACATTTATATCCCTGTATAGTGACTTGTCCTGTAAATGGATTTTCTGTTGGACAATAAAGCTATTATTATTAGAAATTTGGTTTTCAATATTAAAACCAGATTAAATTATGTGGGAAAAAAGTGATAAGAATCAGTATCTATTTACTGAAAAAATTGTAGGTAAGAATTGAAGATGGCGAATGAGATAAGCATTCAATTTCTAAAATCAATTCACCTTTAAATCTTAAATTCAGTAAACAAGCGAGGCAGGAATTTTTACGTGCTTGTTCCTAGTTGAACAGCGAGCTATCGTTTGTTCAAATGCCTGTAACTTTCGAATCTCGATTGATTGTCCATTGTCCAAATATCTGGGCAAAAAACGTCGGATAGTTCTGCATTTATTATGCATTTGGAATTTCATTTCCTCAACATTTCCTAACATACTAACATATCCACCAGATAAACTTGTAACTAGGAAGATGTTCGGATAGCGTTTAAACAAAGAAGATTGTCAAATTTCATAGAAACCGTTCCTAAATACTTGATATCTCGTAAGATATTCATCAGCATTAAGAATAAGCACGCTGATGCTCATGACCCCACGTCAGTGCTTTTCTAAATTTTTAAGATCCATCCAATATTCTTGTAATATAAATAAAATAAAATAAAAATCAAATAAAATTTTGTCCAGATTCATTTCATTCTGGTGAACATAAAAAAAATTTCAAATTCAGAAAAATATCGAAAATTTTCCGTAACGACTCCTTATAAAGGGTGATTGAAATTTCCATGACTCTTATGAATGTGATTCGTTAGTCAGTTGTTATCCAAAGAATGATAATAAAATTTTTATGCGAAAAATTTTCCAGGTAGTTTTCTTCTAACGACGAGCTATTGTACCCCATTTTTATGACTTTCAACTATACTCGTTTGAAGAATGAAATATCAGTGAGATGAGATCATATTTTCGGTCCGCTTGGAAGAAATGAATAAACTATCTTCTGGAGGGCGGTCTCCTATATCGGGTTTGTATAAGTTGTAGAAAAATGAGAATTTCGAGTTTATACACAAGGCACAGCGTTGCCAGATTTAGGGATTGGAGACGTTGATCGAGTATACCGTTTACATACAGCAAGACGAGGTCGCCGGAAGCGCCCTCGCACTGGCCGTTCCCCGAAGTATTTCTGTATAAAATGTGATGTTTCACCGACTTTTCGGACCCGGCTCAAAATTCATATCTAACACCGCCTGACCCCCTGATTATGATTCCATTGAAAAACGTTGTCAGACCCGGAGCCGGGTCTGACAACGTCACTTTTGGACCGAAAAGTCAGTAGAGTATACCGATTTGGGTCTGTGTAGGCGGTCAAACAAATCTATATATATATATATATATAGAAAAGGCTATAATGCGGTGAAATTAGATATAAAAGAAGGATAATGCTGACTTTACAGCTATTGATGAAGCAAAGAAAGATGTTCAAACGTGTGTTATTGGTGATAACACGGACTTATTAGTACTGTTGACTGTCCACGCACCTTCAGGGAATAAACTGAAAATGGTCGTACCTAAAAAAGGAAATCACCAGGAAAAAGTGTACATTATTTCTGACATTCAGCAAGGCATTGGGGATATGAAAGATGTACTTCTGGTTACATACGCCTTCACAGGATGTGACACTGTGTCTGCTGTCTATAAGAAGGGAAAAATTGCACCTTATAGGAAAGTTCAAGCCAACACCGTTCTTCGTGAAAAACTTCTGGTCTTCAACAACGTCAAAGCCGACCCCAGTGCAGTAGCTGATGCAGGAAATTACTTCCTACTTGCAATGTTTGGAGTTAAGAACACTGAAGATCTAGATTGTCTCCGCTACCAATCCTACTTGAAAACGATTGCAAAGCAGCCTATACATGCATTACTGAAGTTGGATGCACCACCCCCCACCTCAGGAACGTCCAGACAGCATTCATTTAGGACCTACAACCAGGTACAACAGTGGCTGAATGAAGATAAGGATCCACTCGAGTGGGGTTGGAAGAAAATTGGCGACCACGTGACACCAATTACAACAGCACTTCCTGCAGCCCCCAGCCCTTATAATGTGTACTTGCAAAGATGAATGCGTTCGTAATTGTGAATGCAGAAGGAGTGGTCTAAACTGCACTAGCATATGCAGCAATTGCTCAGGCCAAGCATGTGAAAACATGGACAATAATAACATCTTAGACGACGAGCTAAAGGAGGAGGATAATGTGCTGGAGGATACATACCACCGGCCACTGAAATAGCAACATTCTTTTACGAAGCTTAGTTTTTTAAAAAATCATCAAAATTACGAAAAAGTTAACATTTAAACCGTCTGTAACTCTTGAACCGTACAATTTAGAGTGATTATGAATATTATGATTATGAATTCTTATTTAGAATTAAACGTAGAACATTTTTGTATATAACAATGTTTAGGATAAACCACTTAGTTTTTAAAATATTTACGAAAAACTAAAAAAAACTAGTGATTTTTCAAATTAACACCCCCTCTCCTCCAAACCAGACGCTCAAAATGGTGTAACTTTTTACCATAGAATAAGGGGACTATGTAGGGCAATTTGGTGTTGGAGGAAAACATTTACTTTGGATGCTGAGGTTTAGGTCTAATTACACCGTACTACAATAAGTTATGCTCTAACCTAAATAGTCATATGAAGAATGCCAAATTATATTGCACAGACACTGAACAAAAATTGCCACTCTGGAAAGATCCGAAGAAATGGAATGGAGCCATAAGAAATAAGAAAGGAACCGTACATATGCAATAATCCTACAGAATCAAGGAATATCAAAAGCCAACTCTACCGAGAGGAATAGAAATGAGCAACCACCTCACCAAGGCCAGAATGCAAACCATAACATCAAATGGGACGAAGCTTCCATAAAATATGTATATTATATTAGAGCTAATGGCTAGATGTCATAATGTCTATAACAAAAGTAACATAAAAGTTTCTGTCAGTTGCGAAATAATTCCAATTACAGAAAAGAATAGTTGTGGATTTGCTCGTTTTGAAAATAAAATATAATAATAACTTATTCTATTACTAGATAATAACTTATCTTAATGTTAAATAATGACCACATAACAAATTGAATTTTCTG